>QRDG01001734.1:538417-613383 GCA_012064385.1 Puccinellia tenuiflora | reverse complement strand
GCTCTTTTTCGTGTTGACCTATAAAAGGCCCCCTTCTTCCCCAAAGGGGATAGAGCTTCTTCCAGCACGTTTTTCCTCTCTCCCACCATTGTTGACCTTGGAAAGCTTGCCTCCCTCTCAATCCCTCCCATGATTTTTGCATATCTTTGATGGGAAAAAGTGAGAGGAGATCTAGATCCATATTTCCACCAATCAATCTCTCCTCTAAGTGAGGGGAACCTAATGGATCTAGATCTTGGAGTTCTTTTGTGGTTCTCCTCTTTGTTCTTCCTCTCTTATTCCCCCATAAGCATTTGTTGCTTTGTTGGAATTTGAGAGTGAAGGATTTGAGCACTTGTGCTCTTGCCATTGCATTTGGTGCATCAGTTTGCTCTCTCCACGAAGATTCGTGGAAGTGAAGGTTGAGAACTTGTTACTCTTGGGTCTTTGGACCCTAGACGGTGTTGTGGTGTCTTGGGAGCCCCCGATTGAGTTGTGGGTGTGTGCCTCAAGGACTTTGTAAAGGCTCCGGAGTCCGCCTTGAAGGATTCCGATAGTGGAAGGTGAACCGAGCCTTTGTGGCGAGGTTCATCGGAGAATAGGGTGAGGCCTTTGTGGCGTTGAGTAGGCCTGTTGTGGCGAGCTCACACCCCTCCAACGAGACGTACTCCCTTAACAAGTAGGAACTCGGAAATACATCCTCGTCTCCGCGTGCCTCGGTTATTTCTATACCTGAGCTCTTTACTTATGCAATTACATTGTGATAGCCTTCATGCTTGAAGTATTATATCTTGCTATCACCTTGTTGTTATCTTGTTTAGCATAAGTTGTTGGTGCACATAGGTGAACCTAGTATATTAGGTTTTGTATTCTTGATAAATTAAACGCTAGTTTTATTCCGTATTTATCAAACCCTAATTGTAAAAGTTTTAAATCGCATATTCACCCTCCTCTAGGCGACATCATTGTCCTTTCAGACACCGGCGCCTCGACCCACATGACATCGAACCCTGGTAGCCTCACCCTCCTTCCTCTTTCTCCTTTTTCCAGTCATGTCACCGTCGGTAACGGCGCTCGTCTTCCGATCACCCACTCCGGCAATCTACTTCTTCCCACCCCTCTTTCCCCTTTACGTCTAACCAACGTTCTCTGCGCTCCTTCTTTAATCAAAATCTTTTATCCGTTTGTGCTCTTACTCGCGACAATAATGTTTCGGTTGAATTTGACCTGTTTGGTTTTTGTGTCAAGGACCTTCGTACCCGTCGGGTTCTGCTCCGATGTAACAGCTCCGGCGACCTCTACACCTTCCGCCCTGGCGCCGGTCTCCCCAACCACCACAGTCTCCACGCCTCCAGCGACGCGGATCTTTGGCATGCTCGTCTTGGACACCCCGGCCACAACCATCTTCATCAAATTTTATCGTCTTTTTCATTCTCATGTAATAAAACAATGTCACATTCATGTCATGCTTGTCGCTTAGGAAAACATGTTCGGTTACCTTTTTCTCCATCAAATACAATTTCTGCTTTTCCGTTTCAATTATTACACTGTGATCTTTGGACCTCTCCGGTTGTCAGCAATTCTGGTTTTCAGTACTACCTAGTCGTTCTCGATGATCACACACACTACGTTTGGACCTTCCCCTTACGCCGCAAATCTGATGTATCGCCACTCTCACTTCGTTTCACGCCTTTGTTCACACTCAATTTGGTCGTCCTATTCTCTCTTTCCAAACCGACAATGGTCGTGAATTCGATAATCGCGCTTTTCGCACCTTCTTAGCATCCCACGGCATTGTTTTGCGTCTCACCTATCCATACACCTCTCAACAGAACGGTCGTGCTGAGCGTATTCTTCACACGTTGATACGTGCATTTTATACCATTATTTTTATATCTTATATTATCATATTGGTATGTTATTTGCATTGTTATATCGATGTTTTGCATGTTTTAGATGATTTATGGGACTTTCATACAAAGTCCCTATTTTTGGCATTTAACATCTGAGAGGCAGAATACCCCCTTTTCTTGTTTTTATTGTTTCAGGAGTTTCGCGGACTCAAATAATTAAAGAAAAAATACCACGCCAGTTTTTATCAGGAGAAGGGTGGAGGAAATAAGACCGAAGATAGGAGGGCCACGAGGGCCAAATGGGGTGGGCCCACGCGGCCCATGTACCTAGCCATGTGGGACCCACCAAGTAGGCCCTCGAGCACCTCCTCGCGTGGGGATTTTTACCAACACCTTCGTCTTCGCCGAAAAGGGACGCCCTAATTTTCCCCGAATTATCTGAGGCCGTGGCGGCGGCGGAGCTCCTGATTCTCTCCGAAGGGGGTCAGATCCTGCTGTTCCGGAGCTCCGGAGAGGGGGGAAATCGCCGCCATCATCATCACCTCTCCTCCTTGGCGTGGGAGGAGGCCTCTACATCACCGTCATCACCATCACCAGCACCATTGAAAGTGCATGGTTGCCCCCATGCATAATTTTGGTAATTAATGACAATCTCTATGGACTAATATTTGCATTGAGCTATATTTGTAGGTTGTCCATTTGTTTGCTTGTTCTCCATTTGTTGGAGTCAAGGTTAAGGGAAGAAGAAAAGTGCATCTCCATCACCATCTCCGTGATCCACTCCGTTCCCCTCATAGTTTGAGAGTTGCTATACCCTAGATCATTGGCTAGTGCTCCAATTCATGTTTGTGATTGGGTACTTGTCATTATTTGGTGGTGAAGTATTTATTTCAGATTGTGTTGTACCCTTTATGCCACTGATTATGATCATGTTTGCACGTTGTGAGTAGTTCCCATATGTTCCTGAGGGCATAGGATGAATTGGCAATGATTTATATATAACATGTGTTGGTATTTTGTCAAGAGTTTATCTTTTATGTGATTCTATGATGGTGTTGTGCGAACGTCGACTGCACAACACTTCACCTTTAAAGGGCTCATAGGAGAACAACGTAGTGTAATGAATTGAGGAAGACTTGGGAGGACAACTAAGCCCAAGACAGAGTCATGCAGTTATATTATGTGGGTAGTAGTGTCGGGGACCTTAGAGTGTAATGCTATGGTGGGACTTTATGTCTTAATAATTCTTGTGCGAGTCATTAAATTGGCCACATGATCCATCATAAGGGGTTGTAGTTTAATTATTTAGCTATGCCTAGTTATGGCTCCGCCCCAAGAAGATTAAAACTTGACAAGATATGCAACGTGTTGTTTAATAAATCTCTATGCCGAGTGATATCCATGCCACCCTCAGGAACGTTTTCCACATATAAGACACACATCACTTGAGCTTGTCCTCTAGCCACATAGAGGATTGGCCTTTCTCTCTCTTTGAGAGCTTTCTACTTGCTACTGTTTATTTTAAGCATTTTTATTCTTTTGCATTTATACTACCAAAAATCCCAAAAACACTTGCATCTTTTATTGTTTTATTTATCATTCTTTCTAACCAATACCTTCAGCTCCTCGTGGGTTCGACAACCTTTTCTTATTGAAAGGTACTACAATTGATCTCCTGCACTTGGGAGTCATCAAGATACTTTTCTGGCACCGTTGCCGGGGAGCGTAGCGCTATTGGTAAGAAGTTTGGTAAGGAAACTTGAAATCTGAATTATATTTGCTGTTTTATCTCATTGCTACTATGGCACTTAAGAATCGTCCCTCGCTGTACCTTACTCTTTTTGAAAGTGCTTATACCACTACTGCTAAAGTGGTTGAAACTGTTGTGTCTAAGATACCTGAAGTGGGATTTAAAATTCCCACTGGGCATGTTGAAAGAGTTATGAAGAATGTATTTTCAGGAGATGGAACTAAGACTGCACGTGAACACGTTGAAAGATTGATGAAATATGTGGCTTATTCAGGATCCTTGGTATTTCTGAGGACTACGTGAAAAGGAAGTTATTATTTATGTCTTTATCTGGTAATGCTCGTATTTGGTTCAGGTCTTTGGATGAAGGAGCCACTACTGAATGGAGTGTATTGAGGAAGATTTTCTTTCTTAAATATTTTACTCCTAGAGAAGCTTATGAGAGTCGCTGCTATATATTTAATTTCTGGCCACATCTGGGAGAGAGTATTACTCAAGCTTGGGGGAGACTGAAGGCACTCCTTCGTGAGAATCCTTGTCATGATCTTACAAAGAAACTTATATTGATAAACTTTTATGTGAGGCTACCTATGAAGCATAAGAAAATTTTGGACAATTCATCTGGTGGTAGTTTTACAAATAATACTGAAGAAGAAGCATGGAATCTATTGGAAACTATTTCTGAAAATATTGGACACTGGGAACTTGATAAAGGTAATAAACCTTATTTTGATTATGGATATTCATGTGTGGAGACCTTCTCTACTTCTATCTTGTTTAAAAATATGAGTGATACATTTAATCTTGATCCTTATGTTATACTTGAAATAGCTAAATTTTTTGCTGAGCATGTCCGTATTCCTAAAAGTGGGTTTGAAACTTATGTTGAACCTGTTAAACAGTCTATTGTTATTCCTAAAGTTATTAAACAGATAGAGCTAGTGTCATCTGTGAGAATTGAGGAGTATGTTGAGCCACCCCCATATCCAAACCAAGTTAATAAAAATTTGCTTACTACTGTTACTAACAAGAGTAAAAGGAAATGTCCTAAGCCATATGAACAGGTGGAAGTCAATACTCAAATTTCTGTTATCAAACAATTAAATGAAGAAGATACTGTTGATGTCTATCTATGTGAAGATGCTACTAAAATTATCAGAGGTAATTCGACCAAGGTGGGAAAACCTATAATCTCATGCTCTATTGGGACTTCAAGTTATCATGGTCTATGTGATATTGGGTCAAGCATTAGTGTCATTCCATATTCTCTCTATCTTGAAATCAAGCCTGATATTGATCCTATTGTTATGGAAGGGACAGGTATGACAATTCAACTTGCTAATAAAGAATATATCTGTCCTTTTGGAATTGTTAGAGATATTGAAGTTCTAGTTGGTAAAATTAAATATCCTGCTGATTTTATTGTGCTTGGTTGCCCTCAAGATTCTTTTTGTCCTATCATTTTTGGTAGACCTTTCTTGCGTACTGTTGGGGCTGAAATTAATTTGCTTAAAGAGAAAGTGTTTATTAAATGTGATAGTGAAAGACTTGAGTTCAATTTTTCGAAATTTGCTGATAAACATGTTGTGAAAGAGCCAATTTCTGAAGATATAATTGAAACTCTTGCTTCTATAGCTGTAGCTTCAACAGATGTTGTAGAACGTTATATGCTTAATCAAGATGAACCATTTAATGATGAGGAAAAAGAGGCTCTAGAACAAATACTATGCCAGCAACCACCACAGTTACATTTGCATATTCCACATGATAATTTAGGAGTGTTACCACCACCTAAAGGGGATCCTAGTTTTGAATTAAAACCTTTGCCTGACAATTTGAAATATGCATATTTAGATGATAAGAATATATATCCTGTCATTATTAGTGTTAACCTTTCAGCTGAAGAAGAAGAGAAACTACGGGAGCAGCGTTTCAGCACCCGAGCACACCAGCACCCTTTATATGTACGATCGAGATTACTTGAAGATTCGGTCCAACGGTTTGTCGTGACCTGACGTACACGCGGTAAGAATTCGGAAGGAGAGAGTAAGATCATGTGACAGAACTGTTCGGCGTGTCAGGCATGTGACGGAAACGTGAGAGAGTTTCTTGTCCCGTGAGGACAGGACGTTAAGTTAACCTGGTCCCGTGGAACATGAAAATCTTTGGAGTCCTTTTCCTATGCGCATGCACGGGCCGGTTGGAGTGGATATACTTCGATTCAAAATAACTTGTACACGAAATATGTACATATCATGAGTAGGTTCCATTCCCGTATTCGGTTTCAAGTTTCGTCGATTAGAATTTATAAATTTAAAACCATTGTTCGGAACATTTTTAGATGAATTTTATCAAATTCATCTCACTTGGTTGAAGGTTTGAAATATCCTTTGACAAGTAGATTAATATCGACGTTTCGCACAACTTTCGTATTATAATTTTTTTCCGACGGTCATGTACGAGTAGAGTTGACCGAGACATGTATATATTCAGAGTGCGGCTAGTATAGGTGGGTCTTCTTTAACCTATGTAGCTGTCGTTTTCGCTGCCATGAAATCCGTTGTTGCTCTCAGCGTCGGTGCCGACGTAGCTCCTATCGCGACCTCCATCGTCGCACCGCCGCCGCGACGTTCTCCTGCTCGCCACTATTCATCGTGATGTTAAATAGATTGTTCAAGTGCAGTGGTGTGAGGTAAGTTCAGCATGTAGAGAAGAGGTTAGAATACACGAAACACAGATATAAACCAAACACGAGTGCTGAAAAACTCGTTTCTTTATATACGGGCCGGGCCTGGCTGGAAGACTGTTGGTAACCAAATGGGTTGCACAACATGGCTAACAAAGCTTCTATATACCGCGTCGCTTGATGATTCTTGCTGCGCCTGGCCCACGTTTCGTGTCTGATTCTTACGTTCGCTTCGCGTATGTTTTGCCTCTGTTTTGTACGCTCGCTGTTAACGAGACGCGCGACAGTTTTTGCTGACGCGAAAAAGAGAGTTGGAAAAAAAAGTTGTAGAATGTGAAACTGGAGAGTGCAATAGAAAATTCATCTAGAAACAAAATGAATTCAAAACTGGAACAGAAGAATCCAAACATGCTGGTTTGAACAATACATTCCTAAAAAAAAAGAATTTTGCCGGTGTTCATGGGAATGAAAAATATCTTTAATTGGGTGAAGCATACTTATATATTTGTAGAAAAATAATTTGCTGGTGTTCATATTTTTCGCGGTTGGTTCGTTTCTTTTCTGTGCGTCTCGCGAACGCGAATCCGTCGGACGCTGGCACGACTATTTTTCTTTTTTTGTACTAACAACAAAATCTTTATACATTTGTATAAAAAATAAAAAAAATTATGATAAAACAAAATATTTCTATATGTAATAAATAATAATATATTTATATGATTGATTTTTCAAATATGAAATTTTATGGTAGTCGAACAATTTTTCAATAAAAGCATTTAGCTTATTTGAACGATTTTCAAAACATGAATAATTGTGTTATTTGAACAATTTTTCAAATATGAAATTTTATTTGAATGTATTTTTTAATAAGAATATTTATCTCATTTGAACAACTTTCGAAACGTAAACAGTTATGTTATTCGAACAATTTTTTCCAATATGAATTTTTATGTTTTTAAACAATTTTTCGATAATAACATTTATCTCATTTGAACAAATTTTCCAATATGAACCTTTCTATTATATGAACGATTATTTAGAAAGAACATTTATCTTATATAAACATTTTTTTTCAAAAATATGAACATCTATCTTTGAACGAGTATTTGAACAAATATTTAATATGAATATTTAATTTATATGATTTTTTTCAATAAGAACATTTATGTTATATACTTATTTCAGAAATATGAACATCAATGTTATTTGAATGAATATTCAAATATGAATAAAAACAATTTATGATACAACATAAAAGCATTGATTTTTGATATAAACAGAAAGTAGAAAACAAAAACAAAATTTAAGAAGAAAACAGAAAAAAAAGAAAGATATTGGTCAGAAAGTGGGTTGGGTACAGGATCTGGCTCTACGCCTCTACAAAAGCAAGACCAAAGCAAATGATATTGGTCCAGCTACATGCACATAGAATAGAATATAGGAGTACTAATGACAGGGGAACGACCAAATTAACTGCCATTCGTCAGGATAGATGCGCAGGTACCGGTCCACTCTGTTTCGTGTTCATCTGTTCCGGGAGGGTCGGGCGGCACCGAAGTCATTTAATGCAGACCACCTACGCCACCGCTTTGGAATTTACTGTGGTAAAAATGTCTGAAGTGAACTCAGCGACACGAATCTTGTAATGCATGAAGGCACATGATATAGGGAGCAGGTGTGCTCGGGTGCCAAAACGAATTTCCCAGAAACTACTTGATGTACTAAAAGCTCATCGACCAGCTATTGGATACTCTCTTGATGATCTTAAAGGTATAAGCCCAGCTCTATGTATGCATAAAATTAATTTGGAAGAGGATGCAAAACCTGTTGTTGATTATCAACGCCGTCTCCATCCAAAAATGAAAGAAGTGGTAAGAAAAGAGGTAAGAAGACTCATGGAAGCTGGTATCATTTATCCTATAGCTGATAGCAAGTGGGTTAGTCATGTCCATTGTGTTCCTAAAAAGGGTGGAATGACTGTAGTTCCAAATGATGAGAATGAACTTGTGGCTCAACGTACTGTTGTTGGTTATAGGATGTGCATTGATTACAGGAAATTAAACAAAGCAACTAGAAAAGATCATTACCCATTGCCATTTATTGATAAAATGTTAGAAAGGTTATCTAAACACTCTC
The DNA here is from genome assembly GCA_012064385.1 of Puccinellia tenuiflora. NCBI lineage: Eukaryota > Viridiplantae > Streptophyta > Magnoliopsida > Poales > Poaceae > Puccinellia > Puccinellia tenuiflora. The sequence goes on along the minus strand of QRDG01001734.1, from coordinate 604,979 downwards.
ACTTTTGTTATCTAGATGATTATTCAGGTTTCTCGCAAATTCCTGTCCATAAGGACGATCCAGAAAAGACCACTTTCACTTGCCCATTTGGTACTTTTGCTTATAGAAGAATGCCATTCGGTTTATGCAATGCTCCTGCTACTTTTCAAAGATGCATGAATGCTATATTTGCAGATTACATTGAGAAGATAATGGAAGTCTTTATGGATGATTTTTTTTGTGTATGGTACTTCTTTCGATAATTGCTTGTTCAATCTTAATAAAGTTTTGCAGCGTTGTGAGGATCAACATCTAGTTCTCAATTGGGAGAAGTATCACTTCATGGTTACCGAAGGAATTGTTCTAGGACATAAGATTTATGGAAATGGAATAGAAGTTGATCCAGCCAAGATAGAAGCTATTGAGAAGCTACCATACCCAAAGGATATAAAAGGTATAAGAAGTTTTCTTGGGCATGCAGGTTTTTACCGTAGGTTTATTAAGGACTTCTCCAACATATCAAAGCCTCTAACCAATCTTTTGCAAAAGGATGTTCCTTTATCTTTTAATGATGATTGCATTGAATCTTTTAATATTTTGAAGAATGCTTTAATAACTGCTCCTATTATTCAACCTCCTGATTGGAAATTGCCCTTTGAAATTATGTGTGATGCTAGTGATTATGCTGTTGGGGATGTTTTGGGTCAACGGGTTGATAAGAAACTGAATGTTATTTATTATGCTAGTAGAACACTTGATGCTGCCCAAAGAAATTATGCTACAACTGAAAAAGAATTTTTAGCAGTACTATTTGCTTATGACAAGTTTAGACCTTATATCACTGATTCCAAAGTCACAATTCATACTGATCATTCTGCTATTAATACTTGATGAACAAGAAAGATGCTAAGCCTAGATTGATAAGATGGGTACTTCTTTTGCAGGAATTCGATTTACACATTGTTGATAGGAAAGGAGAAGATAACCAAGTAGCTGATCATCTCTCTAGAATGGAAAATATACTTGACAATCCTATTCCTATTAATGATAGCTTTGTTAATGAACAACTTGCAAATGTTAATGTTTCCAGTATTAAGGTTGCTTCTCCTTGGTTCGCTAATTATGCAAATTTTATTGTTGGAAAAGTATTACCTCCACACTTTACTTATCAACAAAGAAAGAGATTCTTTTATGATCTTAGACATTATTTTTGGGATGATCCTTTCCTCTATAAGAAAAGTGTAGATGGTATTATTAGACGTTGTATACCTGAGCATGAACAACAGGCTATAATAAGAGATTGTCATGATAGTCCATATGGAGGGCATCATGCAGGAGATCGCAAAGCAGCAAAGGTATTACAATCTGGTTTCTATTGGCCTACTTTATTTAAAGATTGCCATGAATATGTTAAATCTTGTGATAAATGTCAAAGAGTTGGAAACATTGGTAGGAGAAATGAAATGCCTATGAATTATTCTCTACCACTTGAACCATTTGATGTGTGGGGTTTTGATTTTATGGGACCTTTCCCAGCTTCAAAGACAAAGCATACTCACATTTTGGTTGCAGTTGACTATGTTACAAAGTGGGTGGAGGCAATTCCAACCAAAAGTGCAGATCATGCCACAGCAATGAAGATGCTTAAGGACATCATTTTCCCAAGGTTTGGTGTTCCTAGGTTTTTAATTACTGATGGTGGCTCTCATTTTATACATGGTGTTTTTAGGAAAGCTTTGGCAAAATATGATGTTAACCATAGAATTGCATCTCCTTATCACCCTCAAACAAGTGGACAGGTTGAATTAAGTAATAGGGAAATTAAACTCATTTTGGAGAAGACAGTGAATAATTCTAGATCTGACTGGCCACTTAAAATTAATGATGCATTATGGGCTTATAGAACTGCATTTAAAAATCCTATGGGAATGTCTCCTTACAAAATGGTCTATGGAAAAGCTTGTCATTTACCTGTTGAATTAGAACATAAAGCTAGATGGGCTATTAAACAATTCAACTTTGACTTTAAGACTGCAGGAGAGAAAAGAATCCTTGATTTAAACCTACTGGATGAATAGAGGAATGAAGCCTATGAAAATGCTAAAATGTTTAAAGAGAAAGTTAAGATTTGGCATGACAAGAAGATTAAGAGAAAAGAATTCAAATTAGGCGATCAAGTTTTATTATACAACTCTCGTTTCAAGTTTTCTGCAGGGAAGCTAGCCTCGAAATGGCAGGGACCATTAGTCATACAGGAGGTGTACCGTTCAGGAGCTATCCGTCTTTACGGTGATATGAAAGGTAAACCTCATGTGGTCAATGGACAACGTCTTAAACATTATATTGCAGGAAAAAGCTTCGTTGGAACGTTGGAAACATTGAATTTACAAACACCGGAAGAAATAATAAAAGGGGGTCGAGCAGTTTCAGCAACTCCAAATCAATAAAAGGTAACTTTTGTATTGGAAAGTTTCTCGGAATTACATGAAATCTTATGGAAGTCATTTTTTTATGGAAATAAAAGTGTGGGGAAAGAAAACTTGACGAAACGGAGTCCCGAGGGAGGAAAGAGGGGGCCCCACGCGGCCAAGTACAGGGGCCACGTGGGACCACTCCTTTTCCACCTCGGAGACCTTTTTCGCCTCGTTTTCGATCCCAACGCTCCGTCTTGACCTAAAAACCCTCAATATATACCCCACTCCGACGATCTAATCTCGCACCGAGCGTTCTCGAGCGATCTTTGTTTCTTGCTGTTTCTGTCTGCCAGGTTTTAGCCATGTCTTGCTCCGAATCTAATCTTGAGGGGGAGAGCTCTCCCAAGGAGGGTGTCGTGAACCACTACCTCAACTCCGTTATGGCGCCTCAGAAGACCGTGAGCTTCAAGGAAGGGGTGATGCTCGTGGAGGAGGTGAAGACTCCCAAGACCACCGGTACCGTGGAGGAAAGACTGGGCGAGTTGGAAGACAAGACCTTCAGGTATGGGACTGTGGTTTACCGCAACCTTGATGCTCATCACTTCATGAACCTGGAGTTGGAGAAGAAGGTTGAAGAGTACAAGGAGAGACTTGAAGATCTGGAAGATAGGTACAAGTACGTCATCGACAAGTTAGAGAAGATCCAGTGTTTCATGTGGGATGTAGAAAACCAGAACTGTGAGTATGAAGAACGCTTCAAGAAGATTGCAGCGGCTGCCACCCTCAGGTATAATAATCCACCTACATCTTTCCGTGATGGAAGACCCTTCCCATGGAAGATGGCTGAATGGGAGGAAGAATACGAGAAGGAGGAAGCTGCAGCAAAGGAGAGTCGGGCAGAACGTCAAGCTTGGGGGAGTTCCACCTAGTCTTTCTCTTTATTAGTCTCTTTTATCTATCTAGTTGAGGTGTGTTTTGCTTTTATCGGTTAGTTATCAATTCCGTTTAAGCTTGTGTGAGCTCATAGAGCATTATCATGTATCCCTGTCTTGTGGTTTATCAATGAATATTAAAGTATGGTGTCATCCATGGTTCTCTTGTTTTGGAGATTTATGGGTAACACTAATGCAAATGAGCGTGGCATATTTAGAGGTTTCAATCACATCTTACCTTGGACTTGATTAACTTAAGTATGTTGTACAACTGTAGAATCATATCATCAAAATATCAAACAATAAGCATGAAACATTGTGACTAGTATTATGATGATAGTGGCTTGATAAATGTTTAAGGTTGGGAGTTAGCCCATATGTGCTGTCACATGCAAAGCTTTCAACATGTTCCATCATTTATTTGGTTGATATCATGTAATTTTGTTTATGGATGCCTATCATGATGAAATAATGTGGAAATAGAGCAAGTTTAAATGAGTTTGTATAAATGGTAGAGAGAAACTTGGGCCGCTAATCTAAGCCATGCATCATTCATGGTGGAAATTTACTTACATGTTGTTTTGAACTTCCTGTGATACACCCTGCAATAAAAAGCTATATCAATTGGTAAATAAAAAGGGTGTTGAGGTTGGTCATTATGTTTGTCTGTCTTGTTGTTGTGATGTGGGCTTGATCCATATCATGGGACAAGAGATACCCCATTTAAGACTCTAGATAATACCATTATTACTTACAATGATAGATAACTTAAACTTGCTCTGTTTTCCAAGTTGAGTAATCATGGTGTAGGTACTTGTATTCAAGGGGCATGAGACATCTAACCTTTACTTTATCAAGGCCACTACTCATATTTGCTTTCACATTTAACTTTAATCATTCAAATGCTTGCCATAAAGAGCAAAAGCATAGGAAAAGGAATATGATTCAGTTGTCCAACATATAATGGTTATTTGCTTTCACAAGTAAGAGTGATTGCTAGAGCTTCTACTTATGTTGCCCTCATGTGTATGAGTTTTAATTCATCAATATTACATTGCAACTGAGTATGATGATGATACAATGCCCGTATTTATTTATCAACCATAAGTCCATCGATGCATATAATGATCTATGTCCTTATTTACTCGAGGACGAGTAAAGGTGAAGTTGATACGTGCATTTTATATCATCATTTTTATATCTTATATTATCATATTGGTATGTTATTTGCATTGTTATATCGATGTTTTGCATGTTTTAGATTATTTATGAGACTTTCATACAAAGTCCCTATTTTTGGCATTTAACATCTGGGAGGTAGAATACCCCCCTTTTCTTGTTTTTATTGTTTCAGGAGTTTCGCGGACTCAAATAATTAAAGGAAAAATACCACGCCAGTTTTTCATCAGGAGAAGGGTGGAGGAAAGAAGACCGAAGACAGGAGGGCCACGAGGGCCAAATGGGGTGGGCCCATGCGGCCCATGTACCTGGCCGCGTGGGACCCACCAAGTAGGCCCTCGAGCATCTCCTCGCGTGGGGCTTTTTACCAACACCTTCGTCTTCGCCGAAAAGGGACGCCCTAATTTTCCCCGAATTATCTGAGGCCGTGGCGGCGGCGGAGCTCCTGATTCTCTCCGAAGGGGGTCAGATCATGCTGCTCCGGAGCTCCGGAGAGGGGGGAAATCGCCGTCATCATCATCACCTCTCCTCCTTGGCGTGGGAGGAGGCCTCTACATCACCGTCATCACCATCACCAGCACCATCTCCATCACCATCTCCGTGATCCACTCCGTTCCCCTCGTAGTTTGAGAGTTGCTATACCCTAGATCATTGGATAGTGCTCCTATTTATGTTTGTGATTGGGTACTTGTCATTATTTGGTGGTGAAGTATTTATTTCAGATTGTGTTGTACCCTTTATGCCACTGATTATGATCATGTTTGCACGTTGTGAGTAGTTCCCATTGGCAATGATTTATATATAACATGTGTTGGTATTTTGTCAAGAGTTTATCTTTTATGTGATTCTATGATGGTGTTGTGCGAACGTCGACTGCACAACACTTCACCTTTAAAGGGCTCATAGGAGAACAACGTAGTGTAATGAATTGAGGAAGACTTGGGAGGACAACTAAGCCCAAGACAGAGTCATGCAGTTATATTATGTGGGTAGTAGTGTCGGGGACCTTAGAGTGTAATGCTATGATGGGACTTTATGTCTTAATAATTCTTGTGCGAGTCATTAAATTGGCCACATGATCCATCATAAGGGGTTGTAGTTTAATTATTTAGCTATGCCTAGTTATGGCTCCGCCCCAAGAAGATTAAAACTTGACAAGATATGCAACGTGTTGTTTAATAAATCTCTATGCCTAGTGATATCCATGCCGCCCTCAGGAACGTTTTCCACATATAAGACACACATCACTTGAGCTTGTCCTCTAGCCACATAGAGGATTGGGCTTTCTCTCTCTTTGAGAGCTTTCTACTTGCTACTATTTATTTTAAGCATTTTTATTCTTTTGCATTTATACAACCAAAAATCCCAAAAACACTTGCATCTTTTATTGTTTTATTTATCATTCTTTCTAACCAATACCTTCAGCTCCTCGTGGGTTCGACAACCTTTTCTCATTGAAAGGTACTACAATTGATCTCCTGCACTTGGGAGTCATCACACGTTAAACGATAGTGTTCGCACCATGCTGTTTCACTCCTCCGTTCCTTCAACTTTTTGGCCCGACGCTCTCGCCACGGCATCTCATCTTCTAAATTGTTGTCCTTGTCGTCCCCGCCAGAACATCTCTCCCTTCCAACTCCTATTCGGATCCCCTCCCTCATACGCCGACCTGCGTGTTTTCGGGTGCCTTTGTTATCCCAACATCCAGTCGATGACTCCTCACAAATTAGCCCCTCGATCCATTGCGTGTGTATTTCTTGGTTACCCACCAAACACCAAAGGCTACAGGTGCTATGATCCAGACTCTCGACGTGTACTAACCTCACAGCACATCTATTAAGACGAATGTGTGTTTCCTTTTCAGCAGGTACTGTCACCGTCATCATCGGCTTCGCCTCCTGCCCCGGCAGTTCCAACTTCCAAGCGACGACATGTTGGCTCTTCTACCACAGGCCTCGTCCCGACGGTACTCGCCGTGGTCCCCTCCGCCTGCTGCTTCATCAGCCGGGACCCCTCCGACAACGTTAGCGGAGACCTCTGCCAGGATATGCTTCCTCCACGGCAGCGACTTCTGCCACAGCGTCTGCCGCGGCAGCCGATTTGGCCGTTTCCTCTGCCGCGGCACCAGGCTCTCCAGGTGCTCCATCTTCGCCGCCGAGCTCACCACCAGGTGCTCCCGCGTCGGCTGCTCAGCCACCCCCGGCTGTAGCATCTCGTGTGGTTACCCGCTCAATGCGTGGGATCGTGCAACCCAACACACGATATGATGACTACGTCGCCCATGCTACCACGACTTCACCGAGCTCTCCGTCCCCCCTGCCGACCTCAGTCACCGTCGCCCTTCGTGATGACCACTGGCATCTAGCCATGTAGGAGGAGTTTGATGCTCTTCAGTCTAACAAGACCTGGGAGCTCGTGCCTCGCCCTCCGCGTGCCAATGTCATCTCCGGCAAATGGGTGTTCCGTCACAAGCTTCGTCCAGATGGTACATTTGACCGCTATAAAGCACGGTGGGTTGTTCATGGTTTTCATCAACTCCAAGGCATCGACTATGACCAGACATTCTCGCCGGTTGTGAAACCGGCCACCATCCGTGTGGTTCTTCACCTTGCCGCCTCTCGCAAGTGGCCAGTTCATCAGCTAGACGTCAAGAACGCTTTTCTACATGGCGAGCTTCAGGAGCTCGTCTACGCGGAGCAGCCACGCGGTTTCATTGATGGCACACGTCCTGATCATGTTTGCCGACTCGTGAAGTCTCTCTACGGTCTCAAACAGGCTCCCCGTGCCTGGTTTCAGCGATTTCATGCCTTTGTTCGCTCCATTGGTTTTACTGCCACTGACTCTGTCTCTTCATTATTCGTCCTGCGTCGTGGCACCGACATGGCTTATCTGCTCCTCTACGTCGATGACATCATGCTTACGGCCTCGTCGACTTCGCCATGAAGGATCTTGGTCCGCTACACTTCTTTCTCGGCATACAAGTGTAGCGTACTGCAGCTGGTTTCTTCCTCTCCCAGGAGCGCTATGCGGAGGATTTGCTAGATCGTGCTGGCATGCAAAATTGCAAGCCCGCCACCACCCCTGTTGATACGAAGCCCAAGACTTCTACTACCACCGGTGCACTTGCTCAAGATGCTATGCACTACCGCAGTATTGTTGGCGCTCTACAGTACTTGACTCTGACTCGCCCAGACCTTGCTTATGCGGTTCATCAAGTGTGTTTACACATGCATGCTCCTCGTGATGCTCATTGGACCTTGGTTAAACGTATTCTTCGCTACATCAAGGGCACCACAGGTCACGGTCTTCGTCTCATGGCATCTTCTTCAGCGGAGCTCCTTGGCTATTCCGATGCAGATTGGGCCGGTTGTCCTGACACCCGTCGATCGACCTCTGGCTATTGTGACTTTCTTGGCGATTCACTAATCTCTTGGTCTTCGAAGAGGCAACCCACCGTCTCTCGTTCGAGCGCGGAAGCAGAATACCGTGCTATTGCGAACGTTGTTGCTAAATGCTGCTGGCTTCGTCAACTCCTCGGTGAGCTCCACTTCGATGTGCCCAAGGCTACTGTGGTGTATTGCGACAACATATCAACTGTCTACCTCACCCAGAATCCCGTTCATCATCGCCGCACAAAATATATTGAGCTGGATATTCATTTTGTTCGCCAAAAGGTTGCTCGCGGTCAGCTTCGTGTTCTCCATGTGCCGACCTCTCAAAAATTTGCTGACATCATGACGAAAGGCCTACCAACTGCGATGTTTGAAGCCTTTCGGTCCAGTCTGTGTGTCGCCAGCGACGCTCAAACTGCGGGGGGGTGTTGGAATAGCTAATTATGTGTCCTATACGTACACGTGCGTGTGTTACCAAACCTAGATTGTATAGGACTTTGTATAGAACTCCTCTAGGGTTTGGTCACGCCTGCACCCCTATATATGTACACCATATGAGATCAGTGAAATTATCTTGCATCTCAATCTATTCTTTCAATTCTACATATATGTACGTGTAAAGATGAGTCGGATCCTAACCCCAGTCAGATGTTTTCGACCATGCAATGTTAGGTATTGTCTAGGGTTAGCTTCGAGAAGCCGACCACATTGCCCAGGTGGACAGCACGAGGACCTCAGCGGAGGAAGATGCTGATGTGGCTGTGGCTCCGGCGGCGCCGCTGCCGGCGGTTGGATGCTTCGAGGACGTGGTCAAGTACCACTGCGCCGTCGGGAGCAGTCCGCTGCACCACATGCCCTTGCCAAGGATGGTTCATTGAGACATCTCGTCGACAAGTTGAAAATTTGTAGATGGCCTTTTGCTGATGCATCCGGATCGCCGAGGTGAAATTGTGTAGCCATGTGTATGTACCTACGACAGTACTAGTACTAGTGGTCATTATGCCTCCTAATTTCAGTTTAGGTTGAGATGCAGTACTTGCATTTTCTTGATAACAAATCAGACGTTGGGTTAAGTATGCACTGGTGTGCCGATCTATTTCTTAGTATATTTACGAATGTAAACATGAGTCGAATCCTAATCCCAAGGCAGATGTTTTCTATTGAACATTGTCAGCGCTAACCAATTGAACCAAAAGTCCGAACTGATGGAAAAGGGCTAGGCTATATATTTAACATTCCCCCTTACATCTAGGCTGTTGACGTACAGGAAGACCCTCAGACGTGGGATCGATGCAAGGCCGCAACTTTTTTATATAAATAGTGCGTAAGTCGGGGCTTGAACTTGAGACCTCCTGGCTCTTATACCATATTGAACAGCAGCGCTAGCCAATTGAACCAAAAGTCCGAACTGATGGAAAGGGCTAGGCTATATATTTAACATTTTCCGCCAGTGTCGTCTAGGGTTCACACGATTACAACAATTTCAGACACAATTGTCACAAGACACGAGTTCAGGGGAAGAATTGTGGAGGAAGAAGAAGCAATGTACATGGAAAAAGCCGTTGTGCGCGGTGATCCCATTCGGTTACCTCACATGCCACGCCTTATAAGGATAGTCGGACCACGCTCGGTCGACCTAGTGCAAGTTGGGCTTGATGAGCCGCCTCAGCCTTTTCTGCTAGATTTGGTCGACCATTGTTTCCTGAGCGGTGATCCTCCTCACCACCGTGTAAATCTTGCAGTGTAGTCGTGGAAGAAGGGTCCCCGGCACAACGACACATTGTCGACCCCGACAAGAGATCTAATCGATGTCTCCTTGATCTTCTCAATAAATTGAAAATAAGCATGTGATTCGCGCGAGGAGCAGTAGAAGATTGTATATACAGGTGCAGCTTGAGGAAAACCATCCCTCCCAAATCTATACCTAATAATAATCTATACCTAATAATAAAAGCAGTAAGGCTTCTTTGGTTCGTCCGTCCGTACTTTACCATTTTGCCCTCCCTCCAAATCGCATATTACATCAAAGTGCCACCCTACCGGTTCGGTTGTTCTGTTCCCTTCTCTCCCCTCTCGCTCTCCAACCTTAGCGGTCGCCCCCCCCCCCCCCCCCCCCGTGCTCGTATCGCTGCTCGGACGGGTCTCCGCCTCGGTCCCCTGCGCTCCCCGCCCCTTATCCCGAGAAAAGATCCCCCGCCCCCGTGCACCGGCGGCAAGATCCGTCCCGGAGGGTGACGAGACGACCGCCTACGAGAAGGAGGAGGGCTACAAACGGGAGGGGTTGTCCATCCCCGGCGGCTTCAGCAGAGATACATAGCTCCGGCGGCAGCAGCGTCCATCCGGAAGGTCGACGAGGCGGCTGCAGAGAGGAGGAGGACGACGAGCGGGCCCTTCTATCGCTGTCTCGAGCTCTTCTATCGTTGGCTCGACTCCCCGGTGTGCCCCGCCTCCCCATCTTCCCCGTTGACGTCGAGCTCCGCACGGCGTGCAAGCAACCGCCAAGAATTCTGCCCCGGGCGTCGAGGCGGGGCTGCCAGCTGCAGCAGCCTCCATCCTCGGCACTGTTCCAGTGCCTATTGAGCTCTTGTGGCCTGCATCACCAACAAGGCAAAGACGGGCGGCTGCAATCATACAACAAGTATGCAGACCCATGGCCCATGTTTATTTCACCTCGCTGACACAAACTGAAAATTGAGTGATATTGAAATATATGTTTAGAACCGCTAGATAATGCCTCTTCTAAAACACCAGTATAAACACTATGATTTTGTTTCCTTCTTTTCTTGTAAGGGTCTTTATTGTGCAAACAAAGCTGCTTATGTATTTTCTGTTGCTTGCGCTGGTTGAAATTCAGGGGTAGGCTGTCTGTCATCAGTAGTTTATTTGTAATTTGAAGGTGCCTTTCTTGGTTTGGTCCATAATGCAGATGGAGGATATGAGCCAGTTCGGTTGATTGCAGATTTGCAGCTGGGGTATGCAGTCATACACCAAAAGTGCAAGTTAGAAGATTGAGAAGCAAAGAATTTTAGAAGGTAATAAACATCAGTAGAGTAATAATAATTCACAAAAGTTAGCAGATTTTCATTTTCTTAAGTAGGTAGTGCGCGGAGATGGAATCATTATGTGGTAATTTGTCAATTGATATGATTTTCAGTAGGTTATGGTTAATTACTCCACGGGCAATGGCACAAATGATTGATGAAAAAAATATCATCAAAAGAAAGTAAGAGAAAAATGCATGTTTGTGATATTTTATCGAGAGAACTTTATTTTACATTTACATCATGTTATATAGGAAGTTCAAATTATTTTATCTTTCAGTTGGTTATTTTGGAAGCCATACAGGTTCCTTGCATTTTATATGGATTTCACTTTCCTAGAATAGGTGCAGGTGCAGCTTAGTATGCTATGTTCTTTCTATTTAAATGATTTTGTGTTCGTATATTATGACTCGGATTGGTGAGAAGTAAAATTTTCACATATCAGTTGGAAGAGGTAGAGAAGCATTTACGCTCACAACATGACATTGTAAATGTCAGTTATCTCTCACACACATTTCTTAGAGTCTTGGTGCTAAGCTGTATGATTGCGACGATTATCAAAATTCAACGTTTCCCTACTGCTGTCAAGTGGAACAATGTAGAAAACGTTAGTCCTACTCACTATAAACCCGAGCCGTTCTTGGTTAGTTTGTGTTTAAACTTTCAACATTCGCTTCCACCTGGACATGCCTTCGATCTTGATGCTTAAGCTTGCTCACGCCTAGAGAGCTCATGAATCGTTGAACCGCATAGTGGTCAATTGAGAAACAGGACGCAAGAGAGGAACTTTAGGTCTTGTTGCGACCACTTAAAAGCATTTCTCGCCATTTCCGTAGCAACGCACGGGCATTGTGCTAGTAATAATAATAATAATAATAATAATAATAATAATAATAATAATAATAATAATAATAATAATAATAATAATAATATAATAGTAATAAAGGAGCTAAGACTTCTTTGGTTCATCCGTTTGGTTGGTACGTGGCGTGATTACTTTGGTTTCGTTTGTACGTCACGGTTTCAGAATCGCTTCCGACCAGATTGCATCCCTGAGCGCATACACCTACGACTCGATCGAGTCCTGCTCGAATACTCTCTCCGTATCGCATGGTACAAAGACTTGATCGACTCGCCATCACGTAGTATAAAAATACGGGCCGAACTCCCTCAAATAAAAATATGGGCCAACGCGAGTTTGGTCTCCACGATTCGCAAGAGAAAAAATCGATATGATCTACACATGGCGACGCCTCCAATGTACAGTAGCAACGTCACTGAGGCGGATCCTCCCGAGTCCCATGGGCAGAGCTAGAGGGTAGCCAAGGTGGTCCGTGGCCCACACTGGATCTTGGAAAAGTACTAGGGACCATATTATATATTCAGCTGAAAATACACACACCCTACAAAGAAGTGTTTAATTCGTGAGGAAGCCATTAGCCAAATGCCCAAATTGGACTCCTTCACTCATCTGCCTTTGTACGTTTCTCACCCAAACTGTAAGACATAAGCATCCCCCCTTGCTCACCTCTCACCTCTCTCGCCCAGAGAAATCAGAAATCCCTAGGTATGCATCCCCAGTCCTCCCCAAAATCGCACGAGTCGATGGCCGGCAGGGGTCAGACGGTGATGGCAGTCATCGCCGCTGGACATAAGAGGCAGTAGACGTGCGGCGCGGCAGCCATCGCACCTCTCATATTTGGCTATTTCAGATTCTAGCCGAGTTGACTGTTCGGATTAGAGTTTAATTGTGTAAAATCTTAACTTTGTTATTGACTTATTGTACTGACCATAGAGCGGAAATATTCACTGCTTTTTTTGTCCCTTTCGTGACTGCTAAATGATTAGGACATGAAGAGGAATAGTAATAGTGCTTCACTTTTTTCAAAAGCATGAAGCAAAGAAAATTGGAGTGCGGCGATATGGAGCCCGGGCTCCAGGGAGTCCGGTATTCCAAATTTCTTTGAATTCGCAAATTTTTGGCTCAAAAAATTCTGAAAACAAATATGCATGTAGATAATACTATGATCTACCACTGTGAAAAATTTCAACCACAAACTCGAAATATTTTGATCTGTGCAAAAAAGAGAAATCCGCAGATCTGAAACGTGAACAGTGTGCGATCTGAAATTTTTCAAATTCTTATCAGATTTCTCTTTTGTTGCACAGGTCGCAATATTTGGAGTTTATTAATGAAAATTTTCACAGTGGTAGATCATGGTATTACCTACATGCACATTTTTTTTCAGAATTTTTTGAACAAAAAATTTGCGAATCCAATTTTTTTTGGAATACCGGGCTCCCTGGATCCCGGGCTCCATTTGGACTTTCCGAGAAAATTGCATCATCTTTATCTCGATTGTGGCCAAGTTTTTTTAGGACTAAAATGTCATGTGCTGTAAAAAAATTTAGCATGGCACACCCTCCGCAAAATTCCTGGCTCCGCCACTTCCGAGTCCCGACGGCGACCTTCGGCTCCGACTTGCCAATCAACGCCACACGGTGGGTGGCCAAGCTCCGGTCGCGGTACGAGTCCCTGTGGCAGAGGGTTTGGGATCCTGGACGCCGTCCTCGCGACCGCCTGACGGGTGGGGCGCGACGAGGTCACGATTCTCCAGCTCGCCGCGATGGTCCGTCAAGACCAACAAGTCGACGATGACGTTGAAGGATGTCGCCGCGTGCTCCGGGCCTGCCCTTGCTCGGCCGGTCTATGCGCGCAACGCGGGGATGTGGAGGCGCTCAAGGTCGTCCGCTCCGGCGAGTGCTGAATCCATCGACTTTTGCGAGGGTTTGATCGTCGATGATCCGATCGAGATGAATTCTGGCGCCGCGACCATCGTCCTTTCGCTCGCGCGCTTGTCCCTGTCGTGCCGGCGCGGAGAGGTAGACGAGCGTCCATGGCTGGAAGCTAGCGTACGCTGCCGTGGGCCATCTCGACGACACGTGCCGTTTGACCGAGCAGGATGCCCGCCCGAGGCACCGATGCGCTCATCTCGGGCCACGCCCCGCTGGGTCTCCCGTCTCCGCTGCTAGGCGCTCTCCCACTGCATGTGTCTCCGGACTAGATTCTCCTCCCCTTTGTGGCCATGGCGGCCGGGATGGGAGGTCGGGCCCTCCGATCGGTGGAGCTGAGTCCGATCCTGGGTGCTCGTCCGTCTGTTGGTGTTGTCCCCTCTGTTAGGAAACGCAACTTGTATTTCCAGGGGCCAAAGGCCACAATATATAGTACATGTACAGGTGGCAAATATGCAGGAAACCCCTTATACAACGGGGGAACTATACATGTATACATGGACACATAATACAACTCTAACACCCCCCCCCCCTCAAACTCATGGTGGATCCACAACACTGAGTTTGGAGAGATAAAATCCATGCTGAGCTCTAGTCTGGGCCTTCGTGAAGAAATCTGCCAACTGCAACTCGGAAGGCACATACTGAAGAGCAATAACCTGATCCTGCACACTAGCGCGTACAAAAGAAGCATCGACACCAATATGCTTGGTAAGCTCATGCTTCACAGGATCACGCGCAATACTGATAGCACCTGTACTGTCTGACAAGAGGGTAGTAAGTGTTGTAACAGGAACACCAAAATCCTCCAATAGCCATCGTAACCAAGTCACCTCTGCTGTCAAAAGAGCCATAGCCCGCAACTCAGCCTCTGCACTCGAACGTGATACTGCAGTCTGTTTCTTCGTCTTCCAGGCAATGAGAGAACCACCAAGAAAAACACAGTAAGCAGAAAGTGAGTGGCGATCCGAAGGATCACTAGCCCATGTAGCATCCGAATAGGCCTGAAGCTGTAACGAGCTGTAACGGGGAAAGAATATACGGTGCGAGAACGTGCCACGGAGATATCGTAAAACACGAAGAAGGTGACTATAGTGAACAGATGTGGGAGCAGAAACAAACTGACTCAGAATATGGACAGGATAGAAAATATCTGGACGAGTGACAGCTAGATAGACAAGACTCCCAACAAGATGACGATAACGCGTCGGATCAGACAAGGGATCGCCATCAGAGGCACGAAGGTGGACATTGAGCTCCATAGGAGTCTCAACAATACGCTCATCACTAAGAGCAGCACGAGTAAGAAGATCCTGGATATACTTTTCTTGAGAGATAAAGAAACCATCAGAGGTAGAAGAAACCTCAATCCCAAGAAAATAGCGTAGAGGACCAAGATCAGACATAAGAAACTGCTCGCTAAGACGTGCCTTGACAAAGGCAATATACTCAGGGTCGTCACCAGTGATGATCATGTCATCAACATATAGAAGAAAAAGAGTCCGACCACGAGAAGAAAGGTGAACAAACAATGCTGGATCATGAGTACTAGGAGAAAAACCAGCAGCAGTCACCACAGAAGCGAAGCGCTCAAACCAGGCGCGGGGGGCTTGCTTAAGGCCATAGAGAGAGCGGCGAAGACGACAAACCATGCCATCAGGAACAGAATACCCAGGTGGGGGCTGCATGTAAACCTCCTCACGCAGCTCACCATTAAGAAAGGCATTCTTAACATCAAGCTGAGACACAGACCAGTGTCGAACAGAGGCCACAGCGAGAAGTGTGCGAACAGTGGTCATATGGGCCACAGGAGCAAATGTCTCATCGTAATCACGACCATGCTCCTGCTGAAAGCCCCGAGCCACAAGACGAGCTTTATAACGCTCAAGAGATCCATCAGAGCGAGTCTTAATCTTATAGACCCACTTACACGTGATGGGACGAACACGAGGAGGAAGAGAAACCAAATCCCATGTGCCAGTGCGCTCAAGGGCAGCAATCTCCTCTGCCATCGCAAGTTGCCATTCAGGATGAGCAACAGCATCGCGATAAGAGGTGGGCTCAACAACAGCCGAAAGACCATAACGGTCAGGAGAAGGACAAGGACGAGCCCGAAGACCATAAGTCGGCTGAGCAGAAGAAGATGACACACCAGAAGTAGATGGCACATTAGTGGACTCGTCCACAACATGTGGACGGCGGGTGTGATGGAAGAGAAAAGTGGGACAGGGAGGAACCACCGGAGGTGATGGAGATGGGGACGGGGAAGACGCCGGTGAGGGAGGTGGAGAGTCAAGTGACAAGGGAGAAGAAGTCGCTGATGACGTAGGAGAGGATGGGGCCGAATCAACAACAGTGGGTCGAGGAGTAGGAATATGGGGCACTGATGGAGGTGTATCAGGAAAGGTGAGAAAAGAGATGTCCTCAACCGAAATGTCGAGGTGGATGGACGCGGGTAGAAGGGACGAGACTCATCAAGGTTACATCCCGGGAAATCCGCATCCTACGAGCGACAGGATCCCAACACCGATAACCCTTATGCTCATCACTATAGCCAAGAAAAACACACTCAACGGACTGAGCGGTAAGTTTGGTGCGTTCGCGAGGGGCAAGGAGAACATAGCAAACACAACCAAACAAGCGAAGCGCGGAATAATCGGGAGAGCGATCGAAAAGACGCTCTAGAGGAATACCACCCTACAGAGCAGCAGAAGGCTGGATATTGATGAGATAGGTGGAAGTGGAGACAGCCTCAGCCCAAAAGTGAGGCGGAAGGGCGGCGGCAATCATCATCGCACGAGCCGTCTCAAGAAGGTGGCGATGCTTGCGCTCAGCAACGCCGTTCTGAGCGTGGGCACCAGGACAAGAGAATTGAGCAAGAGTACCCTGCTCCACAAGAAAACCGCGCAACATCTTAGAGATGTACTCGCCAGCAGAGTCAGCACGAAACACACGAATAGGCATAGAGAACTGAGTGTGAACCATCGCAGCGAAACGCTTATTAATAGAGAGAACCTCACTACAAGAAGACATAAAGTAAAGCTAAGTGTAGCGAGAGAAATCATCTATAAAAATAATATAGTATCGATGGCCCCCTTGCGATGCAAAGGGAGCTGGACCCCACACATCAGAATGAACTAAATTAAAAGGACATTGAGACACTGACTCACTAGTAGGATAAGGCAACTGAATCTGTTTGCCAAGACGACAACCCTGACACTGTAAAGAGACATCTCCTGAGACAGACCCCAGAAGACCTCGACGAACTAATGACGATAGACGAGAGACACAAAGATGACCGAGTCGATGATGCCACTGCTGGAAAGAGCCGGTAGCTGAAGCGACGAAAGCAGAAGAACTGGCAGTAGTGGTGGCAGCGGGAGGAACACGAAGCCAGTCTAACTCCCAGAGCCCCGGAGAATCACGGAGCCGAGGGCCAGCTCCAACCAGGGTACGCGTGCGACGGTCCTGGACAGAACAAGAATCAACGTCAAGAATGACGCGACAACCAGAATCAGTAAGCTGGGCAGCAGAAAATAGATTCATGGTAAGACGAGGAACATGAGAAACGTTAGGGACAGAGAAAGTAGGAGTGGTAAGATTACCACGACTAGAAACAGAAAGAGGAGTACCATCGGCAGTGAGAACAGTAACAGGAGAATCAAGAGATCTAAGGGAGGATAAAGTGGAAGAATCATAAGACATATGAAAAGAAGCTCCAGAATCCAGAAACCAACGGGATGTACCTGACTGTGTAGACGGTGGTCGCTCAGTACGAGAAGCATCAGTCACAGAGCCTGCAGTACCTGTCGAGGAAGAACCTGAAGCAGCAAGCAGACGCTTAAGCCTCACAATATCCTGCTCAGTGAGGGAGGCGTCAGAGTGTGACGAAGAAGAAGCTCGAGTCCCGGTAGAAGAAGTGCGCTCCTTACTGCGCTCCTTGCGCTGCTTCTTCCAACAACCAGACTCGGTGTGACCATCCTTGTCGCAATAGCCGCAATGAGGAAGAACACGAGAACGACCATCTCCTCCAGAAGGCGTGGGTAGAAGCGGCGGAGCACTGGGACGAGGAAGCAGTGGTGCAGTCGGCGACATAGCAGGAGCTCGAGCAGCAAAAACTGAGGGAACCGCAAGCAAACCAGCACCACGGAGGCGAGTCTCCTCAGCACGAACCTCAGAAAGAACCGCCGAAATAGGAATACGGCCACGGGCAAGCAGCTGAGCACGGCGAGGCTCAAACTCCGGACGGAGCCGAGACAAGAACTCATATACGCGCTGGAACTCCAAGTCTGACCTCACAGTCTGGCAACACGGGCAAGTACCACAGACAACAGTGCGAAGTGAGTCGAGCTGACGCCATATAGCAGAACTCTGTGTGTAGAACTCATCAACAGTGGAGTCACCCTGCTGAAGAGCATGCTCCTGACGGACCACTGAAAGGTAGAGATCATCGCCAGATGGCTGGTAGCGCTGGCGAAGGTGAGTCCACATCTCGTAGACAGTGCTGAGCCCCATAAACTCAGAGGCATACTGAGGAAGAACACTAGAAGAAAGAACAGCCGAAGCACGAGTATCCTCATCAATCCACTGACTGTAGGCAACCAAATCATCACGGTAAGCGGCAAGAGAGGCGTCGTACTCCACAACACGCTTCTCATAAGCACGAACCGCGGTAGCATCAGTCTCCTTAGCTGCATCCTTATCAGACTGAGAAGCATCAGCAGCAAGAACCAGTGGCGTCGGCTCGATAGGAGCCACAGGAGCAGCGGGGCGCGGTGGACTGGGGACCTCTCCATTAAGAAGACCCCAGAGACGAAGACCACACATATAAATGCGCATGAAGCCAACAAACTCGGTGTAGTTAGTCCCATCAAAGATCACGGGGCAGCGAGGGATGGTGACGTAACCCGAAGATGAAGACATTGAACCTGTTTTTTTTTTAATACGGAAACTGGAAACTGGCCGGCCTTCAGTCAGACGAACGTGCAGAAGTCAACCGAGCCTAGCTGGTGCCCAGATCGAGCCGAACCAGCACCAGATCGAGCCGAAACGGCACCAGATCGAGCTGGAACCAGCCGTCTTCAACGACCCCGACGGGAATCGAGCGATCGGCGGCCTAGAGGACGACCTGACGTGCGGCGGTGAGTGCGGACGGGCCGCGGCGGCAGCGGCTAGACAGCGACAACCACAGCGACGGGTGAGCGGGAGAGCAGCAGAACAGCAGCGGCTGTCGGCGACGACCACGGCGGCGGGTGGGCGGAGAAGTACAGCGCCGGCGGCGACGACCACGGCGGCGGGTGGGCGGAGACGTACAGCGCCGGCAGCCAACAGAAGACAGCGGCGGCGGCCAGCAGAAGACAGCGGCGGCGACAGCAGGAGACAGCGACGGCAGCAGTAGGACAGTGGCGGCGGCGGCGACACGAGTTGCGCGTGCTAGAAAATTAAGCTAGCTCTGATACCATGTTAGGAAACGCAACTTGTATTTCCAGGAGGCCAAAGGCCACAATATATAGTACATGTACAGGTGGTAAATATGCAGGAAACCCCTTATACAACGGGGGAACTATACATGTATACATGGACACATAATACAACTATAACACCCTCAAGATCAACTCGCCGGACTGACCTCCGACTGCTTGCTCGAGGTGGAGCACGTCCTGACGAGCAACGAGGCTTTCACAGACCGCGCTCTGCTCACAAGTCACAACTCGCAAGCCCAGACGACATCGACCTGCTCAGCCTCTTCGGCCGTTTCCAGCGCGTCCTCGAAGTCGTGCCTAATCACTGGTGCGCGCCCTTGGCTGTGGTAACTGGTCAGACATATGTTAGACTATGTCGTCCACACCTCTCCGTTGTCAATCAGGATGTCGCCCAATCCTTCAGATTGGCGACGCTGTGCTCGTCAGACATAGATTGACAACGCAAGGGCATGGTGATCAGGTGATGCTCACGAATAGGGATGGCACCCGCCGGGTTCGGGGCCGGGTCCGCACCCCCATACCCTCCCCATTTAATTTGTCGGGTCTCATCTTTTACCAAACCTGCGACCCGGACGGGTTCGGGTCCCCGACGGGTACCCACCACGGGAGCGACGCTGGCGCATGCGGGGAAGAATACGATGGGATATTGGGATGGGGTTGGTGGAAATGGACGCGTGTGTGCGTGCGTTGTCTCCAGGACTCCAGATTCCATCGCGTGCATGTGATTTATGGGTGGTGTGGTCCACATCTTGTGGATGTGTGGTTAGGCATAGGATTATTAGGGATAGGATTAGGGCTTAGAGCGGGTCTGTGGGTCTGTGGGTACGGGTTTGCCACCCCCAAACCCGCCCCATTAGACCTGGCGGGTCTAACTTTTCACCAAAACCTCCCCATTTAAGGCGGGTACCCGTCGGGTTTGCGGGTTTCGGGGCCCCATTGCCATCCGGACTCACGAATCTGAGTCAGGCATGTAGACGGACGTCCGTATAAGCGGAAATGTGTGTCCGCTTCTGAAAGGACATTGTCCGTTAATCTTGTTTTGACGTTTGATTACAACACTTGGAAGTATTTAACATAATCTCTAGTATCAACAGGAAATATGCAAAAAGGAAGAAATGGCGTATTGTCGGAAAAGGAACAGGGAAGGAAGTCACTCAGCAGGCTGGCCGGCCCCCAGACCGGCCTAGGCCGGGCTCCAGGCCGGAGGCCTCGGGTGGGTGGCCGGCCCCCAGGCCGGCCCAGGCCGGACTCCAGGCCGGGCGCCTCTGGAGGGTGGCCGGCCTCCTGGCCGGACCTGGCCGGGCTCCAGGCCGGTGGCCTCGGGTGGGTGGCCGGCCCCCAGGCCGGCCCAGGCCGGGCTGCAGGCCGGCGGTCACGCTTGTTCCTATCTGCCGACAGATGGCCGGCCCCCTGGCCGGCCCTGGCCGGGCTCCAGGCCGGTGGCCTCGGGTGGGTGGCCGGCCCCCAGGCCGGCGGCCCTGCTGATCCCTATCTGGCGAATGATGGCCGGCCCCCTGGCCGGCCTGGGCCGATCTCCAGGCCGGAGGCCTCTGGATGGTGGCCGGCCACCAGGCCGGCCCAGGCCGGGCTCCAGGCCGGCGTCCCAGTCTGTTCCTGCGTACTGCTCTTCAAAACGGCTAGTTTTAGTGGAGGGGTACTTATACCCCTCCATCTACCTCGAGACAACTACCACGACCAAAAAGAAGAACACCACCATTGTTTGAAAGCTTCAAATCGATAGATCTCCCTCTCTAGCAACTCAATCACTTAGTCCTTTGGAGATTTGAGAGAGGAGACCTAGATCTACACTTCAACCAAACCAATTAGATTTCCCCCTTGATTTGTGAGAGGGGGCTTGCTACTCTTGGTGTTCATTGGAACCCTAAGAGGTTGTGGTCCTTCGGAGCTTTGGGAGCTACGAAGACTTTGCCGGGAGCCACCAATTAAGTTGTGGTGCGTGCCCCGGTCTTGGGCATCGAGTCTTGGCGGCTCGGTGCATTTGGTGAAGACCCTCCAACTTGTGGAGTGTGCTTCACTCTTGTAAAGGTTCTAGTTGTCAACCTCAACGGCAACATAGTAACAAGTGCCTCGCCACATCGGTGGTAAGTCACAACGGAGATACGGTGTGCCATATCAAGGCTACTCGGTGTTTCACTTTGGTGAACACCGCGCCGCTCCAACGGAGATTAGCTTCCATTGGGAAGTGAACTTCGGGATAAATCTCCGTGTCATCTTGTTGTTTATCTTTGCACTTACCTTTACTTGTTAGCACTAGCTTACTATATCTATATCTTGTGCTAGTGATCTTTTGCTCATCATATAAGGTTGTTCACCTAGTTGCATATTCTAGACAACTTATATTTGAGCAATATCCATTTAAAACGAAAAAGAATTAAAATTTGTAGTTAACCTATTCACCCCCCCCCCCTCTAGTTAACCTCATCGATCCTTTCAATTGGTATCAGAGCCTCGTCTCTTTATTAAAGGCTTCACCGCCTAAAGAGGAGGATGGGGGATCCCACTCCCATGGAATTGCTTCAAAAGCAAGTCGAGTCCATGGGGGAAAGAACCAATAAGAGGTTGGATAGGTTAGAGGAACTAATAATGAAACTTGCCTCTACATCTAGCAATGCTAATGAAAGCCCTCTCTAGATGAACATGGTAATCCCATAACTCCTTCAAAAGAAAGTGACGAACACTCATCTAGAAATGAAAACCCAAATCATTTTGGACATATTTATAACAATGCTCTAAATGTTCAACATCCACATGTTAACAATCTTGGTAATCCACCTTTAGTAGATAGGGCCCATTTTACTAATTGGAAAGCTTCTATGAAATCTTATGTGTGTAGCTCTTCAATGCAAATATGGAGAATCATTGAGAGGGGATACTATCCTAAGGATATCAACAATTTGACCTCAAGTGAGATCATTGATGAACAACTCAATGCACATGCTATGCACATGCTCGAGAAGGCAATGGTCAATGAAGGTGTTGAGCACATCCGATCTCTCCCAAATGCCAAGGAAGCTTGGGAGTATCTACTCGCCATGTATGATGGGAATGTGAGCATGCAACGCTCAAAGAAAACACTTCTCCAACGGCAAGTTGACCACTTCATCATGAAGGATGGAGAAGTTCCGGAAGATGTATATCGACAACTCAAGGCTCTTGTTGTGGACATGAAGGATGTCGGATTCAAGGACTGTGATGATGATTGGTTCAAGGGAAAATTTCTTCAAACCTTGATTCCATACAATGAGAACATGGTAATGAATGTTCAAGCAAGAGCGGACTATATGGAACTCACTCCCAATGATGTCTTGGGTACCTTTGTCACCATGAATATGATGAAGAAATCCTCGGAAGATGTTCTAGCTCGAGTAAATGGAATAAAGAAAGTATCTCTTGCCTTGAAGGCAACATCCTATGATGAGGAAGAATCAAGTGATGACGGTGGGTCCACCTATATCCCATCCGAGAAGGAGAAGAGAGTGTCACACAATGAGTGCTTGGCACTTGCCAACCACAATTGGTGGAAGAAAGGCGACTTTAGATCAAATGCAACGAAGAACAAAGGAAGAGAAGGCTCAAGTACAAAGAAAGCAAGAACTTGTTTCAATTGTGGAGATAGTGAGCACTTCGTTGCGGATTGTCCCTACAAGAGTAGAATTGAGAATGGGGGAAAGCTTGTCAAGAAAACCAACTTTGTCCCTAAAAATAAGAACTTCATGAAGAAGGTATCTAAAAGGGCAATGGTGACAAATGAGCAAGAATATTTGTCCGGAGGTGAAGAAAGTGAAGATGAAGAAGAACAAGTCGGTATGGCGGCAATAGCAATTGGGGTTATTCCTTCTTTGTTGGATTCACTCTTTTCAACTCCTAATGACAAGCAAGGTCCTACCAAACACAAGTGCCTTATGGCCAAGGGTACATCTCCAAAGGTAACCCACTCACGAAAACCCTCAATTTCCTCTACTCCATCATTGTTAAATTGTGTTGAGGAACTTGATGATGAGAATGCTAATAATCTTTCAAATGTCATGAGATCACTTGAAAATGAAAATAAACTTGCATTTGATGCCTTCATGACTCAACTTGGTAATGCATATGGTCTCATAGAAGAACATGAAGAAAGGATATGTGAGCTTGAGGGTTTCGCTCGTGATGATGCTAATCGGATAGCGGAGCTTGAGGAAGCCCTAGATAATGCATTATGTCTTAAAGATTCTATTGAGGAAGTTTCCACTTTAGATCTATCTAAAATGATGGGTGACCGTGATCATGCACTTGATAAGCTTAAGGAATTCATGGATGAAAATGTTAACATTATGAATGGTCACAATGAACTACTTAAGGATTTTGAGCATCTTGAGAAAGCTCACATAGCACTCTCAAGAGAGCTCAAGGTTCTTAAGGAGTCACATGACAACCTTCAAAATAAGGATGTGAATGAAAATGCTTGTGCCACTAACCCCTTGTGTGTCAAGGCATCTCTTATATTGGAGAACAATAGGTTGAAGGCTCAACTTGAGAAAGGACTTGTGTCTTGCATCCAAGGAGAAAAGACCCTCAATAATCTTTTGAGTAATCAAAGGAGAGTTGTGGGTAAGGAAGGACTCGGGTTTGGAGTCACATCCAAGAGGACCAATGAGAAGAGGAAACCAACTCCCTCCTCTAATGCTATTGTTTTTGTGAAGGAGGGGGAGTTGGCTAATGACGAAGATGAATTCGATATCCTTGCTAAGAGCATTGCTTCTAAGAAAACATCTTCCCACAACAATTTTGCGGGAAAATATAATCCATCTTATGTACTTTTGAAATCTAGTAATGGACATGTTTATGCAAAATATGTCGGCACTTCATATGGTAGTGATTATAGTTCTACTATTTGGGTTCCCAAGACCCTTGTGACTAACAAAAGAGGACCCATCAAAACATGGGGACCTAAATCAAGAACTTGATCCATTATAGGTGTGTGCTTCCGGAGGATCATCATGGCTTATTGATAGCGGTTGTTCCGCACATATGACCGGAAGCAAAGAAGTGTTGGAAGATTTAAAGCATCAACTTCTCAAGATATCACATGTCACGATTGGTGATGGTTCGGAACTCAAGGTATTGGGACACGGCAAGGTGGTCATTTCTCCGGACACGTCCATTGAGAAAGTCCTCCTTGTTGAGTCCCTTGGTTATAATTTACTTTCCGTTTTGCAACTTTGCGAGTGCAACTTTACTGTTGTCTTTGGACGGTATCACGTGCTCATTCTTCACTCAATTTCTCTTAAAATAGCCTTTGTTGGATTTGTGGAAAACCGTATGTATGTAGTGGATTTCTCGAAAGAAACTACACATATTGCCAAAGTCTAATGGCTAAATCCGACGTGGGTTGGCTTTGGCATCGCCGGTTGGGCCACGTCGGTATGAGAAACTTGCAAACACTTGTGAAGGGTGAGCATGTGGAAGGACTAACAAAAGTGAATTTTTCCAAAGATCGTCCTTGCAGCTCGTGTGTTGCCGGAAAAATGCATGAGAAGAACCATCCTAAAGTGACAACCATCAATACAACGAGGCCCTTCCAACTCATCCATATGGATTTGTTTGGACCTCCTACTTATGAAAGCCTTGGTGGCAAGAAATATTGCTTGGTGATTGTTGATGATTATACAAGATACACTTGGACTTTCTATATCAAGAAGAAGAATGAAACTCAAAGGGAATTCATTGATTGGGCCACTCAAGTGCAACGCCAATATGACACAACCATTTTGGCCATAAGAAGTGACAATGGAACCGAGTTCAAGAATTACACCATGGATGAATTCTTGAGTGATGAGGGCATTAAACACCAATATTCCGCTGCGTATACCCCTCAACAAAATGGTGTTGCAGAAAGGAAGAACCGGACACTTATTGATATGGCAAGAACAATGATGGCCGAATTCAAGTCTCCATATAACTTTTGGGCCGAAGCCATCAATACCGCTTGCCATCTAACAAACCGGCTCTATCTCCGCCCATTCACTAAAAAGACTCCGTATTAAAGTTTTTGGTTGCAAATGTCAAGTTTACATTAAAGGTTCTAAATTACCTAAATTTGGGCCTAGAACTTTTGAAGGCATATTTGTTAGTTACGCCAAGGATTCCCACACTTATAGGGTCTTCAACATATCCACCGGGTGTGTTGAAGAATCTATGAATGTGGTATTCCATGAGGATAATGGCTCCCAAGTGGGGCAAGTTGATCTTGATGATGTAGGTGATGAGCCCTCCTCCATCGCCATAGGAAGAATGGGTATAGGTCCCCTTATACCCATTGAGGAACCCCTTGTGGCAACGGAGTTGGACTCAAGCTCGACGCAAGTGGAGCCGTCTACATCGACCATTGATCAAGCCGTAAACCAAGAACAAGCTCAAGATCTACAAGATGATACCAACCATCATGATAATGATCAAGATCCACCCAACGATAATGGTGGTCAAGATTTTGGTGATCTCTCACCAAGAACTCCAACCCACTCTCGGATTAATCAAAATCTAGATGAAGGAGATGATGAAGATGCACCTCCAAATGAGAGACCCTCAGATGCCCTTGCTCGTCGAGTGGCTAGCAAGGCCGTGGCATTACATAAAAAATCTCTCTATCAAAAGAATATCATTGGTGGTCTTGGTAGGAGTGTGTCCACTCGGAGGCAACTATTACTCTTTTGTGGTGTCCATGCTCATATATCACATTTTGAACCCACCAAGGTGTATGAAGCTCTTGAAGATGAAGATTGGGTTCATGCTATGCACGAAGAACTCCATAACTTTGAGAGAAACAAAGTATGGTCTCTAGTTGAAAGACCCAAGAACCATAATGTGATTGGAACCAAATGGGTGTTCAAGAACAAGCAAGATAACCATGGACAAGTGATTCGCAACAAAGCTCGTTTGGTTGCTCAAGGCTACTCTCAAGTCGAAGGACTTGACTACGGTGAAACTTTCGCTCCCGTAGCTAGACTTGAATCCATTCGTATATTGCTTGCATTTGCTTCTAGCTATAAATTCACTTTATATCAAATGGATGTTAAAAGTGCATTTCTAAATGGTCCACTCAACGAGATGGTATATGTTAAACAACCTCCGGGGTTCGAAGATCCCAAGTGTCCTAACCATGTCTACTTACTCCATAAGGCTTTGTATGGCCTCAAACAAGCCCCACGTGCTTGGTATGATCACTTAAAGGAGTTCCTAGTAGATCGTGGTTTTGCACTTGGGGTAATCGATCCCACACTCTTCACCAAGAGTGTAAATGGAGAATTCTTTGTATGCCAAGTATATGTTGACGATATTATATTTGGTTCTACTAATGTCTCTTTTGTAGAACAATTTGCTAAGCTAATGACAAGCGAATTTGAGATGTCTATGATGGGTGAATTAAGGTTCTTCCTTGGTTTTGAAATTGAGCAATATGACGAAGGAACCTTTATTTGCCAAGCTAAGTATACTCAAGACATGCTCAAGAAGTTCGATATGTCAATTGCAAGCCCAGTGAGATTTCCAATGGCAACAAACGTGAATCTAACACTAGATCACGAAGGTATTCCGGTTGACCAAAAGCTTTACCGTTCTATGATTGGTTCCTTACTTTATCTTTGTGCATCTAGGCCGGATATCATGTTTAGTGTAGGTTTGTGTGCAAGATTTCAATCTAACCCCAAAGAAAGCCATATGACTGCTGTCAAAAGAATTCTTAGGTACTTGCTTGATACTCCCAATCATGGTCTTTGGTATCCTTCAAATACAAGCTTTGATCTTGTGGGATATTCGGATGCGGATTGGGCCGGTGACAAAGTGACTAGGAAATCAACCTCGGGTGCTTGCCAATTTCTTGGTAGGTCACTTGTGTGTTGGTCTTCAAAGAAACAAAATTGCATATCCACCTCCTCCACGGAAGCCGAATATATTGCCGCCGCAAGTTGTTGTTCACAATTGTTATGGATGAGACAATGTCTTGAGGATTTCGGAATTAAGAAAAAGACATTGCCTCTTTTATGTGATAATGAAAGTGCTATAAGAATTGCTCACAATCCGGTGCTCCATGGCAAGACAAAGCATATTGAAATACGGTATCATTTTATCCGTGATCATGTGGCCAATGGAGATATCTCTCTTTCATATATCAACACCAAAGATCAACTCGCCGATATATTCACAAAACCCCTTGACGAGAAGAGATTCAAGAAATTGAGGGGAGAAATTAATGTGGTGTGTGCAAGCAACTTTGTTTAATTGAGAATCTTGGATACACACCTCTACTAGAGTTTTATTTGAATTCTAGATATAGGCATAAATTTAGGGGGAGTGTTGTCCTAATTCATTGGACTCTCCCTCCCCCCATTATGCAAATAGCAACGTTTTCATTGATGTCTCATAAATATTCACATATGAGCTTAAATGATGAGTTTTGGTTATGCACCCAAGATATATCTTCGCGGTGGCATGCCATACACTCATATATGGTGGCCTAGGCCACCGACCTTTTCTCAAATACATTCATATTTTCTCATTTGCCATTTTCTCGGTACCTCACTCAATATCTCTTATTTCGAATTTCTATTTTGAGTTGAGTTTTCATCATGTTTTGCATCTCCCCCGGATCACTCAATGGATGCTCTACGGTATTTCTAAATGATACAAAGTGCTCGGAAATCAAGAAAATCAAATCAAGCAAAGTTGGATGAAGACGGAGAAAAATACACTTTCCTGGGCTGGGCCGGCCTCTGTCCCGGCCAGGGCCGGCTCCCTGGCCGGCGCCCTCGGGTGCATTCCCGGCCTCGCGCCCGGCCCTGGCCGGCTCCCAGGCCGGCGCCCTCGGGTGCATGCCCGGCCTCGCGCCCGGCCCCGGCCGGCTCCCAGGCCGGCGCCCTCGGGTGCATGCCCGGCCTCGCGCCCGGCCCCGGCCGGCTCCAGGCCGGTGCCCTCGGGTGCCTGCCCGGCCTCGCACCCGGCCTAGGCCGGTTCCCAGGCCGGCGCGCCTGGGAACTTAACTGCCCACAAGGGGATTTCGACCTAGGGTTTTCCCACTTCCTCCCCTCCATGTCTCTCTCCTCCATTGTTACTCTCCTCTCAAACTCAAGCTCCTCCACCTTCCCTTCCGTTTCCACCACAACAAACTCATTCCCCTCCACAAATTGGTGAGAGAATCACCCGATCTCTCACCCTATCCACATAGTTTCTCCGTTTGTGTACCGATTTAGGGAGGATCTTCTTCCTAGATTGGTGTGTTCTTGTGGTTCCTCTCTCAAGACTTGAAGATGGACGATTGGGGTGATGATTGGGAGGAGTTCCCTCACTCAAGCAAGGCCGGAGCAGCCAAGGGGAGCAAGACGTTTGATGGGCTTGATGATATTGTGGATGACTATGATGCTCAATCCTCCATGCCCAAGAAGAGACTCAAGAAGGCCGCGGTCAGAAAAGGCAAATCCAAGCAAGCTCCCAATCCAACGGGAAATCCTCCGCCTCCGCCTCTTGTGAACCCCGATGAACCGGTACGTGCTTCTTGGGTCAAGGTGCCTACTCACGAGTTTGAGCAAGATCGATTAGTGTTCAACCCTTATGCATTTGGCAATAGCACCTGTCCGGATGACCCTAGATTCTATTGCAAGATGCATCAGCAAATATATCATCAATGCATTAATAAGAAGAAGAACAAGCATGTGCCTACCAACTATTTTAGTGTTGAGCATACTAGGGAAGTATGGCCAGATGTGATGGAGCTTATGGATTACCATCAAATTTCCAAGCTCATGCCAGTTAGCACTCCGTATTCCCCCGAGTTACTCGCACAATTCTATGCCACTGTTCATTTCTCCACCGTGCCCAAGAGAACTATGACTTGGATGTGTCACACTACAGTTTGCACGGCTACTCTGGCAGAGTTTGGGGAATTATTTCAGCTTGAGGAACTTCCTTTTGCTCCATGCTATAGTCGTCTCCATCTCTCCAAAATTATGCCAGCTGAAGTTGGGCTTCGCCATTGCTATCCACCGGGAATAGGGCTCCGTGGAAAGATTTCCAAAGTTTCTTGGATGTATCCCTACTGGAGAGTTGTTCAGGGCATTCTGAGAAACAATCTCAATTGCAAATATGGAGAAAAGGGTCAAGTTCGCCAGCGGATGATCAACCTTCTACATGAGATTGTTCCCCTCTACATGAGAAAGAAGCCAATTGATATTCTTGACTACATGTGGCAAGAGATGCGCTTGGTGGTGCTTAAAGACAAGGTTCCCGTGTATGGTCCTTATCTGCAGACTCTTTTCAACACCAAGTTAAGCCCTGAGGTAATTGCGTCATATGATATGTATGTGCCTTCTCTTGTTACTATACCTCCTCCTCTTCCAGATGCACCTGTCTATGTCCCTCCATACCATGGTCAGAACATTGAAGATGAGGATGGTGAGGTTCCTAAGAAGCAAAATGTTATAATCAAAGCACTCAAGAAGATGAACTGCTTCGCTGTTCAGCAAAGGAAGTCTGACTACAAAGCCTATGCCAAACAAAAAAGGTACAATCGCAATCAGCGTGCCATTATGACTCAGCTTAAACTTCCGGTTCCTGCTGCAAGCTCAGAGGAGGTCTCAGAGGGCACCTACATGGCACAGAATGAGTACACCTACTGGTTTGGCGATGATGCCTCTTCTCTTGCTCCATATTGGCAAGGGGACACTGGTCAGTCGAGCTCCCGTCCAGCTGCACATGATGATGAGTATGATGAAGAGGAGGATGAGGATGAGGACGATGATAATGATGATGATGATGATGAAGAGTGATCATGGCTCTCACTGCTATTTCTCCCTTTTTGGTGTCTTGATGCCAAAGGGGGAGAGATTATATCCGGGGATTTGCATCACATTTGCGTTTTCATCGCTTGCATGTTTTCCTTTCTCATTTGCATGTCTCTTAAGTCTCTTAAGTGAACTCTATTTGTGAACTCTATGTGTTATGTCTTTATTGTAAGGATAATCTTGGACCTTCGTTATTTTATTGTAAGGATTTCCTCCATCGTTATGCTATTGTAAGGATTTCCATCCATATTATTCCAAAACTATCTCTATATGAAGTCCAAGACTATGAAGTCCAAGGTAAGAAAAGTGCTCTTCTCACATAAGGACTAAGGTAAGAACTATCATATGCCCTTAGATACTATCTATCATTTGTTCCCATTTGCTCACATTATATATATACATGTCTATCTATCACTTGAGCAATTTCGTGTTGAATACCTTGTTGGCTTATAAACACTAGGGGGAGTGTCACTCAAAACTTAGACATGCTTAAATGAGATTTATTCTTGCAAATCCTTGTGTTGTCATCAAACATCAAAAAGGGGGAGATTGAAAGGACATTGTCCGTTAATCTTGTTTTGACGTTTGATTACAACACTTGGAAGTATTTAACATAATCTCTAGTATCAACAGGAAATATGCAAAAAGGAAGAAATGGCGTATTGTCGGAAAAGGAACAGGGAAGGAAATCACTCAGCAGGCTGGCCGACCCCCAGACCGGCCTAGGCCGGGCTCCAGGCCAGAGGCCTCGGGTGGGTGGCCGGCCCCCAGGCCGGCCCAGGCCGGACTCTAGGCCGGGCGCCTCTGGAGGGTGGCCGGCCTCCTGGCCGGACCTGGCCGGGCTCCAGGCCGGTGGCCTCGGGTGGGTGGCCGGCCCCCAGGCCGGCCCAGGCCGGGCTGCAGGCCGGCGGTCACGCTTGTTCCTATCTGCCGACAGATGGCCGGCCCCCTGGCCGGCCCTGGCCGGGCTCCAGGCCGGTGGCCTCGGGTGGGTGGCCGGCCCCCAGGCCGGCCCAGGCCGGGCTGCAGGCCGGCGGCCCTGCTGATCCCTATCTGGTGAATGATGGTCGGCCCCCTGGCCGGCCTGGGCCGATCTCCAGGCCGGAGGCCTCTGGATGGTGGCCGGCCACCAGGCCGGCCCAGGCCGGGCTCCAGGCCGGCGTCCCAGTCTGTTCCTGCGTACTGCTCTTCAAAACGGCTAGTTTTAGTGGAGGGGTACTTATACCCCTCCATCTACCTCGAGACAACTACCACGACCAAAAAGAAGAACACCACCATTGTTTGAAAGCTTCAAATCGATAGATCTCCCTCTCTAGCAACTCAATCACTTAGTCCTTTGGAGATTTGAGAGAGGAGACCTAGATCTACACTTCAACCAAACCAATTAGATTTCCCCTTGATTTGTGAGAGGGGGCTTGCTACTCTTGGTGTTCATTGGAACCCTAAGAGGTTGTGGTCCTTCGGAGCTTTGGGAGCTACGAAGACTTTGCCGGGAGCCACCAATTAAGTTGTGGTGCGTGCCCCGGTCTTGGGCATCGAGTCTTGGCGGCTCGGTGCATTTGGTGAAGACCCTCCAACTTGTGGAGTGTGCTTCACTCTTGTAAAGGTTCTAGTTGTCAACCTCAACGGCAACATAGTAACAAGTGCCTCGCCACATCGGTGGTAAGTCACAACGGAGATACGGTGTGCCATATCAAGGCTACTCGGTGTTTCACTTTGGTGAACACCGCGCCGCTCCAACGGAGATTAGCTTCCATTGGGAAGTGAACT
Source organism: Puccinellia tenuiflora (assembly GCA_012064385.1). Classification (NCBI taxonomy): domain Eukaryota; kingdom Viridiplantae; phylum Streptophyta; class Magnoliopsida; order Poales; family Poaceae; genus Puccinellia; species Puccinellia tenuiflora. Next base: position 573,164 of record QRDG01001734.1, on the reverse strand, counting down.
TCGGGATAAATCTCCGTGTCATCTTGTTGTTTATCTTTGCACTTACCTTTACTTGTTAGCACTAGCTTACTATATCTATATCTTGTGCTAGTGATCTTTTGCTCATCATATAAGGTTGTTCACCTAGTTGCATATTCTAGACAACTTATATTTGAGCAATATCCATTTAAAACGAAAAAGAATTAAAATTTGTAGTTAACCTATTCACCCCCCCCCCCTCTAGTTAACCTCATCGATCCTTTCAGCTTCGTATGGCACCGTAGGAAAAGTAACATAAATGGCTGGAGCAAACGCTCTAGTTCAGCAGGAAAAATCTCTCACGGACAGTCCGTGTTGTCCACCGGACAGTCCACCTGCATCCCTAATCTGAGTTTAGTGATGCACGTGAGTCTGAATCTGCACATGAGGTTATCCCAGCAAGCGTAAGTTATAGCCTTGGATTAGGAGTAGCATCTTGATATAGTTGGACGCCCTAAATAGTTCGGGAACGTCCAACTGGTTATGGGAATGAATTTTTGCGGGGTGGACATCTACCGCGCTCATCTACACCTCCATTGTTGTCAACAACGTGAGCATGGCCAACATCTCCAGCAAGGAAGACAAGTCGAAAAAGTGTGTCATCCGCGTGACCCGTAATCAAGGTGAACGTCCACGGCGTGCCGCTAAACACACCGTTGCATGAAGCAATAAAAATTTGAACCGGACCTTTCAATCTTTGGTAGTAATATAATATCTCAGGGTTTGCAAGGAAAACTTGGTATCTTGACTATACGACCATTAACTAAAATACGTCTATGGTTTACTAATTGGCGAGCCCGAGAAATGGTTGAGGCCATACCGGATCGAAAAAGGATATTATTCGAACACATTTCATCAAGCTCATCACGTAACGCCCCTACACCGCACCGGAGACGTCGATCCAGTAGGCGGTCATCGGCGCAGTCGCGGTAAAGATGACCATGGTCCCCCATAGATCGATCCATCGGCGAGACATCAACAAAAATCTTCAATAAAAGTCAACCGTAGCAACACATCCATGTTTGAAGATTGGAGACACTGCACTCTCCGTGTGCTTCAACCCCAGTGCTGAGGCTTATTAGAAGGGATGCCGGGTGCGTCGGCAAAACGGCGGAGGCGGAGTGGTGGTAGGGGATGTGGCAGTGTAGGCGGATTTGAAGATGCATCGGATTCTTCCTCCTCTTCGGATGCTCCCTTTTCCCTTCACTGTTTTTATTTTTATTTTTACTGTGAAATATTGCTTTTTCTTTGTCTGGTCACTCGGTCGGAATTAATCGTGCCCACATCTATCCGTAAACTAGGAGCACCCCCTCTTTCTTGTATGTCCATAAACTATGGGTACAATTTCTGAAAAAAAGAAAACAGTGTATGAGTAGCACGTGTTATGTACTGCTAAGGCGTTCCTTAGTTTTTGCATCGAACACACGAAATTCAGACGAATTCCATCGAAGAATAATAGATATTCTGATGAATTCCTACGAGAATTTCTACAGCGTTTAGTTAATCTCCTATGGTCCTACTCCTACCGGTGGCGTCCCCCGAGAGCCCCTCCAGGACCACTTTTTTCCACCTTTTTCCGTCGGCAGGCCGTTTTCCTCCCAGTGCCCCCCCCCCCCACGAGCCTTGTTTTTCGCCGGATTTGGCCCAAAAGTAACCCGGTGTTCCCAGGCCGAACTCACCACGTCGGGTTCCGCCTGGGGGCGCTGGGAGAAGGAAAGTGGCGCGAAATGGAGGGAAAACCGCGCGAAGCTTCCGGTGGGCCCGCCCTGTCAGCGACTCACCGCTTCGTCGTTCTCATCGCTTCGTCTCCCGCGTCGCATTAGTGCTCCTGCCGCCGGTCAGGCGTACCGCCGTCGAGTCAAATCGGCCACGCGGCGGAGTTACGGCGCGCCACACTAACTGCCCCACCGCTATTTATTACCGCACCTCACCGCCGGGATCCACACACTTCTCACTCGCCCACGCACGCCAGAACTTTCCTCCGTCGCCGCCCAACAAAGACCGCACACCTCCTCCCACGAACAATGGCAGAGCGCTTCCCCGGCGACGGCGACGACGAATGGTTTCGGACGCCGCTGGCTCCGTGACGACGAGGCCCGCCTCCTCTTCGAGGCGGGTTACCCCGTGCCGCCAGACATGCGCGTGCCCAGAGCCTGGCGGCTGAGCCAGATGGGGCTCGTTGTGCCCCCCGTCCCCGTCGGCGAGGACATGCTCACGGAGATCCACGCTCTCCGCGAAGCCATGACGTCGGAGCAGCGGGACAACCCGGTCTGGGACGCGGAAAACAACGTGTCCTGGAACACATTCTTCACCGAGCGGCGCGAGCGGTAGCTCAACGACTACCGCGGCCCCCCTTGAGGTGGCGCCGGGGCGCGGGAACTCCGCCGGCCGGAAGACCTGGTGGAGCGTGCCCGGGCGCACGCTCCCGTTCGTCCTCGACCACATCGAGGCCGGCAACAACCCGCCGCTGCAGGCGCCATCGCGGACGGCCTTCTCCCGCCGCGGCTCCTCCTGGATGCCGAGGAGGATGGACGGCGACTCGTCCTCCTCTTCGTCCGGCGCGTCGCGTTCAGCCGGCTCGGCGCCACGCACGTCGGCGACGCCGCTCCTCCGCGTGAAGGAAGAGCCCCAGGACGCGCCACCGCGTGCGCACAGCCGCGGCATCGTCTTCAACGAGCCGGCGCCGCAGCTCCTCCCGTCTGGTCAAGCCCAAGCTCGAGCCCGGCACCGCCCTCGCCACCGTCAAGAAGGAGAAGGAACTGGCGTGGACGGCACCGGGGGAGTACGTCAAGTCGGCGCTGAAGGCGTCGGCGGACGGCGACGCCGAGGAGTTCCCTGGCCTGACGTTCACGTCCCAGGCCAGCTTCAACGACGTGCCTCCGGCGAGGCTCGAGGACGCGCTGGCCTGGTTGGCGCGCGACCACGTGAAGGAGGAGGAGGAGCGGAAGCGCCGCCTTCGGGAGGAGCAGCGGGAGCTTCTCCGCGCCTCTCGCCATCGCGTTCGGGAGGACCAGCGCATCATCGTCCTCGACGACAGCGAGGACGAGGACGCCGCCGGGCCTAGCCACCGCGGCGACTCCGGAGGAGGCTGCAGCAGCGCCGCGTCAAAGCAGGTGCAGGCCGCTGCCGACGACGGGGATTGGGTGCGCGGCACCCAAGCCTTAATATTTCGCCGACGCCCCCCAACGGTCAAAAAAAAAAAACGCCGGCAAATTGACATAGAGACCAACGGCTGGAGTTCTAATCGTGAAACTTTTGTCTGTCGGGGCCTCGTTTATGTTTTTGTTCACAGCGGCCGACTTTACGTCGCCAAAGCGCCTTTTCCCTGCACCTGCATCATGTAAAGCGCGTGCGCGTTGAAAGGCAGCAAAAGTTGCACGGCACGGTTGGCAGCTGTCGAAATCGCACAAAGCAGCTCTGCCGATGCACGACGATGATGATGATTTTGTAAAGTTGAAACATGAGATGGGGTTTGTCATGCCGCTCTTTCGTAAGGTTTAAACAAAACAAAAAATAGACTTAGGCGCTGCGACATATAAAAAAAAACGAGTTCGATCGAGCTTGTTTTATACAAATTCAAAGCTCTGACACGCGTCCGCCCGGCACGCTTCGTCAGCACCCGCGCCGTCCATTTGACAGGCAAAGGCCAAAGGGACAGTGGATCGGGAAGGGCAGCGAGCGAGGATGTGGCCCTCGAGTGGACTTGTGGGGACTCTGGTCATGTGGACGGGAACGACCGTTGCTGTTAAAAAGCTCCCATAAACAATTCAGCTCAGAGAAAGAGCAGCTAGGACCTCCCACATCCACGTATTCCCAATAGTGACTCGTTCAGCATCTTCACGTAGCATTCCATGTCCATGTTAATGGAGAAGTGTACTCGAGCGTAAATATGCGACTTCATCAAGGGTTATCTAGCAAAACTACCAAAACCTTCTCCGTCTTCCTCTTTTCTGCGCAAACTTCCAGAGCGGAGCACCATCGCCACCTCCGCACCGCCCAAGCTCCACCGTCACGCTCCCACCCACCCCTACCGCAGCTACCACTCTGCACTCTACCACCACCTCCTGCTCCACAAACCCTAGCCCCAGATTCCTCCTCCCCGCCACCTCGCCGCATTCCCGGCAGATCCATCAGCCGTCGGCAGCCCAGATCCGCCCATGCGCCTCCCGGTCCTCCTCCTCCTTCTGCTGCCGCCGCTGCTCGCGGCGGCGGCGTCCGCGGCGACGCTCTCGACGAGGATGGTGCACCGGCTCTCCGACGAGGCGCGGCTGGCGTCGGGCTCGGGCGCGCACGGGTGGCCGCGCCGCGGGAGCGGGGGATACTACCGGGCGCTCGTGCGCAGCGACCTCCAGCGACAGAAGCGCCGGCTCGGCTCCAAGCACCAGCTCCTCTCCATCTCCGACGGCGGCGGCATCTTCTCCCTCGGGAACGATTTCGGCTGGTGCGTCGCGCCGCGCGGCCCCCTCCCCTCTCCCTTCGGTTTTTTACTACTCCCTCCGATCCTATTTAACTGTCGTAGGGTTAGCTAAAGTTTTGCCTAAGCCTTGCCTAAACTTACGACACATTTTTCGGATCGGAGGTAGTAGTTTCATTCACATTCTTCACTAGATCGAAATAGGTTTGGTGATAGAGAAATGTGGCATTGGAGAACTTAAAGTGCTGTGCTTTGGTAAGCTAACGGTGTTTCTGCCTTGTGTCTCTGCAGGCTGTATTACACGTGGGTGGAAGTTGGGACGCCGAACACTTCCTTTCTGGTCGCATTGGATACCGGAAGCGATTTGTTCTGGGTGCCCTGCGACTGTATCGAGTGTGCTCCATTGTCTGGCTACCGTGGGAGTCTGGTATGCACCTCTTTTTTATCAGTGACATTGTGTTAAGGTCTGCATATGCTCCATAGGACATGATTGTGTCGATGTTCTTGCTTATGTAACCCAAAAAACATAAATAATTTTTCAAGCGACTTCAAACAACAGCTCAATGAGATTTTATTCCGTGCTGAGATTCGTGCAAGGGTGGGCCCGTGGGAGAATCTCAAGCAACTTCAAACAACAGCTCAAAGATCAGATCAGACAGCTAGCACCGCCGACTTAGACATAAGAGAATCTCAAGCAATAGTGGTCGTACAAATACCTTTGTATAATTAACACTCTTTTCAATTTCAACAAGTGAAACTGGAGAACATGTGATCAATATACTTGTAGGTTGAAGAAACTAATACATTGTATGCCTTTTATTTCTATTACTTTATTAACATTCCATAAAATTTAAAGCAGATTTTGCCACATAGTTAGTGGAAATAGAAGTTTACGGGCATCGTGTTCAGTAAATTACATATGGCATCATCCATCTACGTGATGTTGGAAATCAGATTCACATATACACTCAACTGCCATGCTACCACTTCCCCTGTCTAATAAGAATGTCACAATGCTCATCTTCTTTCCCCAACCACCACCACAACCCAAATGCTACATGGTTCACCCAAGATACTCCACAAAGGTGATCCACCTGACCCGCACCTGGATACCCACCACCATCATCTTTAACTAACTGAAATGTGGAGATTCAATTGGCAGTTTGTGGCATGCTTAGTGACCTCTGGTTCAGTTTCTCTTGAATTTGTTGATCCTAAGTTTTTTATATTACCTGATACAAATGCACAAACAAGTGGACATTTACAAATCTGGAAACAGTTTTAGCACTTATTTGCAATGATTGATTGACAGATGCTCCATCATATATGGAGCATCTATTGTGCAGGATAGAGATCTCAGGATTTACAAACCAGCGGAATCAAGGACGAGTCGGCATCTGCCCTGTAGCCATGAGCTTTGCTCATTAGGTTCAAGCTGCGCAACCACAAAGCAGCCTTGCCCATACAATATCGAGTATTTTCAAGAAAATACAACCAGCTCAGGTTTGCTAATCGAGGATACTCTGCACCTAGATTCCAGGGAGAGCCGTGTACCCGTGAAGGCTTCAGTCATTATAGGGTAAGCTTCTGTACTAGCTGGCTAGCTGCCTTCGCTCTCTTTAGGAGTTCTATGTTTGTGTCCAACTCAAGTCATCCCAAAATGTGGTCTGAGGGGTGGGGGCAGTAATCAACATTTCATTTCCTTTTCTGCCTGTTTTGAGATGTGGGTGCTTGCATCTAATGTGTGTAAACTGTAGGTGCATCATATTCTTTTTTTGTACAGTTGCCCACAAATATCATATTTAATGCACTCTTAGAACAAAATGGTTGGAATTACTGGTTGTGCTTTTGTACTGAAGAATTCTAGTTGCATGATTAGTTTGCATGCTGAGATATCCAGTTTAACTAAGATTTTGTAATTTTCTTTTCTAGTTGTGGTAGGAAGCAAAGTGGTAGCTATTTGAATGGCATTGCACCAGATGGACTTCTTGGCCTTGGGATGGCAGATATCTCAGTTCCCAGCTTCCTTGCAAGAGCTGGCTTAGTCCGGAATTCTTTTTCGATGTGTTTTAAGGAAGATTCTGGGAGAATTTTCTTCGGTGATCAAGGAGTGCCTACCCAACAGTCGACGCCATTTGTTCCTTTATATGGAAAACTGTGAGTGCCTTGGTAGGGTCCTTCAGTTTCTCTAGTTGTTCTGAGATTATATACATCTCCACTGACATCCGTAATTTTCTTTTCTTCCCAGTCAAACTTATGCTGTTAATGTCGACAAATCTTGTGTTGGCCATAAATGCTTCGAGGGTACTAGCTTCCAGGCCTTAGTTGATAGTGGAACATCATTTACAGCTCTTCCTCTAGATGTTTACAAGGCTGTCGCTATCGAGGTTAATATTTACTCCTTTTCAGGTAGTTCTTTGGTGGATAGGTTTGGTTACTGACTCATTATAATTTTGCAGTTTGACAAACAAGTTAATGCCTCAAGAATAACCCAAGAAGGTGATTCTTTTGAATATTGCTACACTGTCAGGTAACTTCTGATTTCTTATTACACTTAAGGTCGCCACTCGCCAGGAACTGTTTTGATTGTTTTAATGTGGAATTTTCGTTTCACTTGCTTGTGATTTCAGCTCCCTGGAGATGCCTGATGTGCCAACTGTAACTCTGACTCTCGCTGCAAACAAGAGCTTTCAGGCCGTTAATCCTACAATTTCACACAGTGACAAAGAGGTATTTTTTTTTTGTCTCAGGAGAAAAATTGGTCTCCAGTCAAAATCAATCGGCTTAGAGTGATGTAAAATTATGTTGTGCGATATATGTTTGATTGGTCTTTTAGATGTTCTCCTATGATAAGAACTGGTGCATTCCCAAGAGCAAGTTCCTGTATGCAAACATGACTCCATCTATAACTAAAAAACATGACTCTACTTATATTTTTCTCTTCTTTATTCAGAGCTGGCTTACATAAAAATATAGAGTAATGATACTATCGCACGATCTACATATTTATGCAAAGCTCTTTCCAGTGTGTTCACAGCAGGAACTGCAGTGGCGCACAATATTTCTCCATTTACTAGAATATGACAATAAGCGAATAGACGCAATCATAGAAAATTAAAATATTCAGGAGTAGAAGTGCAATTATTCACTAACTGAAGGTAGAAATATTATTTATCCTTTGACATGCAAGCATTTGGGTAAGGTGGTCAGAGCACCAACTTGAGTAGCATATACATGTGACACATCTATATGGAGCAGATAATTTAAGCCCACATTTGTTTTGCGTTTCAATCACATCATCTCATTTTCTAATTTTCAGGGAGCAATTACCAGATTCTGCTTAGCTGTACAGCCATCACCAGAACCTGTTGGAATTATTGGACGTGAGTGCTTAAAATCTAGTTAGGGACACTTTGTGTTTGAATTTTCTTTGAAAAATCTCTTATCGTGATAGTCGTCGTCGAATGCAGAGAACTTCTTGGTCGGATACCACGTTGTTTTCGACAGAGAAAACATGAATCTGGGCTGGTACCGGTCTGAATGTAAGTCCGAAACGACCTAACAAGACACCAGATTTACCTTCCAGTTATCACTCCATGAAATGTTAATGGTCGTCATTCCTTTGCGCGCAGGCCATGATGTTGACAACAGCACGACGGTGCCCTTGGGTCCGTCACAGCACAACAGCCCGCAGGACCCGCTGCCGTCGAACGAGCAGCAGACCTCGCCGCCCGTGACACCCGCAGTTGCAGGCAAGGCGCCGACCTCCTCCGGCGGACCGGCGGCAAGTCTGCTACATAAGCTACCTGCCAGCTCTTGCTTCTTGCTACTGTTACTGACTATCTCCACGGTGTTCTTCATCTCATGAGTATCGCCAAGTGATAGAAAAACCTATCTGATAGATAGCGCCCCTGTAAATTGTATGCGTCTCTGTCTCCTCATATATGCCCTTTTTTGGTTGCTCTGGAGAAGATTAATATAGATCAGCTCTAGTTTTCTCCACAACCGCTCTAATTTTAGGGGTGGTGCTAAAGCTTACCATTCTCCAATCTTAAAAGAATGCTTTACATTCCTGGAGAAAAAGAAAAGATGAAAAACCTAACATCACTGATTTAGTCCTAATTATTAAATGGAATGTACTGTACCAAACAAGGAACTTTTTTAGCGCTACAGAACACACGAAACCTGCTAGCGAAAGAGGATAAGGGCGACGCGCCCGTGCAGTCATCCATCCGAATCTGATCGGTGATGTTTCACACGCATGGGGGAATCCCTTCTCTTTTTCCTCAAGTTGCCAGCAGCTTTGCAGGCGATTTCTTGCACCCTGAGGCGGTCTGCACCGCACCGCGCTAGCCAAAAAAAACCCTGGCTATCTCGGCCTACTGCAACACACAACCGAGCTGCACGACAACATGGCCACCGTCGTCGTCAGTCCCATGAGACGAGGCCCTCTCGCAGCAGCAGCACCACCACAACACGGGCCTCGCTTTTCTTTTCCCCAACGCCTTCGTGCTCTCTTGTCAGACTACACACCACCACCACCACTAGCAGCAGCAGCAACATCCCTAGCTCTCTCCTGTCCCCTCGCGCAAGTGCCATTGCCGTCTTCAGGTAGCCAATGAACAGTTCCTTCCTTGCTCGCCTCGCCCCATACAATACAAAGCCAGACAATGCTGAGCCATTACGCACAGTCGCACACCTCCTCCATTGCAACAGCACCAAGCAAGCTAGCTAGCTCTACTAGGGCTGTTTAGCTAGTCTTCTTCACTCACTAGCTCGGGCATCGTCATGGGAGGCACGGTGAAGCAGCTGGTGCTCGGCCTGTTGGGGGCGGCGAGTGGAGGCCACGGGGGCAAGAAGGAAAGGAGGCATCAGCAGCTGCAGACAGTGGAGCTCAGGGTCAGGATGGACTGCGAGCGGTGCGAGCGTCAGGTCAGGAAGGCCCTCACCGGCATGAGAGGTTAGTCTGGTTGGTTAGTCGGTCGGTCACTTATTGGTCCCATTGTTACCTATCTCTCTGTTCATTAGCATTGTGCCCAGGACTAGGATGCTTTTTATATGTCCCCTACTCCTCAGTAGTCAGTGGTAGTAGTAGCAGCACTCCTGGTCGATAATGGCCATCGTGTCATGTCTGCTTAAGCCTTTTCTCCCGACCGTACACTTGTCGCCTGAAGGCAGAGGCGTTTCTATCGAAGAGACGAAACACTGCTACCACGCAGGAGCATTTTCTACGCTTCAATGGAACGGCATTCTCCTACCCTTTAATTTTTTTGCCAAAACAAAAGGCTACACAAAGATCATTCTTGTTGAAAAAAACTAGGGTGGCACTTTTTTTCTTTGATGAATTACTGACAAGCAAAATGTACTACAACTTTTGAGACTGAGCTCAGGTTCAGTTAGCTGCAATGCTTGGCAAATAAGATGTCGTTTCTTTAAGATTGAACTCTGGGTCAATATGATTACTGGCTTGTTGTGAGCACCGCTGTGTTTGTTAATGTTTACACACCATTTTTCAAGCTGCAGGGGTGGAGCATGTGGAGGTGAACCGGAGGCAGCAGCGCGTGACCGTCACCGGCAGCGTGGACCCACACAAGGTCCTGCGGAGGGCCCGGTCCACGGGCAAGAAGGCGGAGCTGTGGCCCCAGCCGAATCCCTGCCCCAACGGCGCCGCCGTCATGGCCCACTACGGCGCCATCGGAGCGGCCCAGGCCCACGAACGGTGGGCCACACCCGTCTACCACCCCAGGCACTACACGGACGCCATGGGCGCCGGCGCCGAGCGGATCACCGACTTGTTCAGCGACGAGAACCCGAACGCCTGCTCGATCATGTGATGATTCAGATAGTTTTAGCCCTAGGAGTAGGAGCTCGCTCGGTCCCGTTGTTAGTCGAGTTCTGAATTTCGAGTGTCATGTCGTCGCCACTATATATCTTCTTGCTAGATCGATCTTGTGTGCTGCCAATTAGTGACACAAAGTGCTTCCATACACGTAGGATTCCATTTCCATCGGTCGATCGATCACCTGCGAGTGAGGTGTTTGATAGTATATACGTACTCTGACGACAAAACTCGAGTAAGAAGATGCCAAGCAGCTATAGCCATAGTAGTTTATTATGCTACCTGTCTGCGTTCCTCCTCGCCGTTCTTTTGTTCTATCGTCGCGACATGGTTATATAATGGAACCATGTGAGCCGCCTTCACCGTCCAATGGAGGTCAACATGCATATATACGGATGCATCCCCCACTTCCCCTCATAACTTTTCGTTTAAAACTGCCTCCGAAAGTAATGGAGTTCGATCAGTCAGTCAGTGCGTGGTGACACCGTGAAGTCCATGGCGGGGAAATAGTATATGTGCAGATGCTGATGCACTAATAGTCTAGAACCGCCTTTGTGCAACTTTTGAGCTCATCTCTCAGGGCTTCTAGATCGATGTTTGTCGCTTGGTTTGGTCTGGTGCGTGCGGACGCGTCTGCAGCTTTCGCTGTTTGCAGGAACACTGGTGTAGTGTAGTGATGGTTATTATTGATGAGTCGCTGGTCTGAAGAACAGGTTCAGTGTTGGGTCTGGTACAGTGAACTGCGGAACTGATATTCGAGCTGGGACCGTACCTGGTTGGGTGGAATGAATGTGCGTTTGCATTCCCCGGGATCGAGATGTTTTTGTATACGGTGATAGTGGTCACCGCGCACTTCCGCGGCACCAGCTGCATTGACATTGCTGGACCAAAGGGACGCAAAGATCGCTCGATGTAGCACTAGTAGAAAAATAACCTTTGGTCTAGAGCCAGATTCGGCTCTAGTGCCGGATGTGTTTTGGACCGGGATTAGAGGGGGCTCTAGTCCCGGTTCAACGGCTACGAGGCCGGTAGCCTTTAGTCCCGGTTCGTGGGGGACCTCTAGTCCCGGTTTGTGATACGAACCGGGCTAAAGGGTCTTGGCAGGCTGCGGCTAAGGTGGGGGCCAGCGCGAGAGTATCACGAACCGGGACTAGAGGTCTCACTCACTATATATCATCTTCTTACAGCTCGAGTTCAAAGCTCATATCACAATTTTTCTCCTCTCTAGCTCAAATTAATCCACATTTTTTTCCACGATTTGTCAAGGTTAAGGGCGCCCCATATATCCAAGGATTCTAATAGGTTAAAAACTTCATCCTCCCGGAGCTCGAGTTCATCCCCAATCCTAGTTTTGCTCCTCATTTCATTGCTATTGCTAGCTAGGTGTTTGATGAAATGTCTAAGTTAGTTTAGCTCAAATTCTAGGTTAGTTGTGTAATTCTATTACTAGTTTATTTGTGTTATATGCAATTTGAGCTCACATGAAAGTATGATTTGTTGATTTTAGTGCCGTCCCGTCCTTATCATTGTCCTGACCACCGTGGGTCGTCCGCGACGCCCCGTCGTCGGCACCAGCTTGGTGAGTCTCTTGTTTTTATCCTTTTTTGAAGAATTTTTTTTAATTGTATGATTTAGATGCATAGTTATTAGTTGTATAGTTTTTTTTACTTTTATGACTGTTTGTTATATGTATAGTGTCATGGTTTTGATATCCGTCCCCGTCGGCCCTCGTCCGGTCTATGATTCAGATGTGGTATATTATCTTTTATAACTATTTGTTTAATTTCGTGTTTATAATAATTATGCCGAACATTACAAAAAGAAGATATTGTTTCCTTACAACTTCAGGTAAGACTGTTGCTGTCTTGCACACATTAATTTTTGCTTACTCGAATGTAATTATTTGCAACTGATGAGTTACCGACGTATATAAACGTGTCCGCAACTTCCATTACATTCTGCTAATCATTGAAGTTGACTCTGGAAGAGTTGAACTCCACGACTCATTGGATAGAGCCGAATAGAAGTACCAAATCATTAAAGATGTGCTCCAAAAGTAATTTCAATCATTATCGCACTATATCGGTCTCTTTTGTTCATTTTCTGAGATATCAAGTAACTAATAACTCATTTATTCATTTTTTTTGCCGGGCAGGATTTGGAAAGCTTTCACCGAGAGGACAACCGGTGATTTTCAAAAAGAGCTTTCGTTTTATAAGTCAAGGTAAGTAGTACGATCTAGGTCCGCGCATCTCTTTAATTCTAATTTCAATACCATTATATCATGCTTGATTATTATTTTATTGAATTCTATTCTCGTAAAGTGCGAGAGGGAGCCATCGTCATCCAATTTGTGTGGATTCTTCGTTTGCGAGTGGATTCGCGGGGAGGTCAGTGAGCAGAATCCATCGAAATTTATAGAGGTACGTGAACAAATATATTCACAATTTTATTTTATTACCATTGTTGAGTGTCATTCATAATTATTATGATGATTGATATTCATATTGATCTCCTTTTTTATAGTTGGATAAAATGCGGACTAAACTGCAACCAAAGGAGCGCTTCATACCGCTTCAAGAGGAAATTGCGGGATTTTTGGTGAACCACGTCATAAACCCTGAGGGAAAATACAATGTCAACAAGAGGCGCTAGTCCCGGTTATGATCTCCATGTAATCGAATAGCTATACGGCTTTTGCCCCGGTTGTGATCTCGCTGTAATTAAAATTCTTAATTATCATAAAGAACAAATTATATTTTTATCAGATAGATATTTCTTTTATGAACATTTTGATATACTATATGTATTATTATGTTTTCTAATTAATTAGTTTTAAATTTGAGATTTGGCGGGAAAATAAAAATGGTGAGCCAGAGGCTGCCACGGGGAAGAACTCTAGTCCCGGTTCGTATTACGAACCGGGACTAGAGGTCCTCGACCAGGCGCGCAAGAATGGACCACGTGGGGGGGCCTTTTGTCCCGGGTCGTAACGGACCCGGGACTGGGGGGGGGGGGGGGGGGGGGGGGCTCTAGTCCCGCTTCCACAGTCCCGGGTGCAGATCCGGGACTAGAGACCCTCACGACCCGGGACTAGTGAGGCGTTTTCCACTAGTGTAGCCATATATGGTAGTAGGGAACAGACAAACTGCGTGAAGAAAACAATAAGATAAATAAATAAGACGGCGGGATCTCACGTTTTTTATAGGATAATGAGAGAAGATGAGGTTGCACATCTGTCCATTTTGGTTAAAATGGCGGCCTGATTGTGCACGCGGGCACTAGTCGAGCACTCAACAATGTACTGTATCACTTTTCCGGTCTTCCCTGGTAAGAGATTAGTAGTGTTAATTCTTAATAAGGTTACAAGGACACTCACACAGCCACGCGTCTGTTCATGCACACAACACGTGCATATGTGTACTGAAACATACGCTAGACTTGGAGCGTTGAGAGCTCGGATAAAGTTTACGTTTTATCCTTACGTACAATTCATGGACCGCGGGACAAACAATTTTAAGGGTGAATAGGGATAACATATGAAGGTGCCTCAATTTGTATGATAAAGAGCTAGCTCAACTTGACCTAATTACCTAGAGTTCAATTTAGAGAGCTGGCGCTCATACTCGGCATGCAACGATTTCGAACCTTATTTGAGGCTGAAAAATATTCTAAAGATCTCATGGTGAGGAAAACCGATGACAATGTGACCGTCGAAATTGTGGTAACGACATGTGTTTCCATCTAAAACACTATAAGCTGGCCTGTCATGAACAGGAGATTCCTCAAAGAATTCCACGTTGATCGCCCGCGCTCTCAGTCCCACTTCGTCCTTTTCCCTTTCGACACGCCAGCATGCATACTGTTGGGACTTCAAATCGGATCGTCCACTCGGGGTAGTACGATGAAGGTTTGCTAGGTCCATCTCCAGGCGCCGAGATTCCCAATTAATGGTTGCCGCCCGCGTGCAGCTACACGGCACAGCGACTCATCATGCATCCGGCCGTCGTCAGCGTGCGCGCAGCTCGGCGCGGCACCTTTTCGTCTCTTCGTCCCCCCCGTGTCGCCACGGCGCCTGAACGTGAAAAGGACGGAGCTCGCTCGACGGCGACCGGCCGGGGGTGAGGTCCTTTCCGGTGCGTACGTCCCTGCACGGAGAAAACCTTTTTCTCGCTCGCTGCCGCCACGTACGGAGCGGTCGGAACACCCCGGCTGGACGTGGACGGACAGCGTCGCGCAACCGGGGGGCCGGCGCGCACGAGGAGAGCGACGGCTCTGCTACCTTTTGCCTGCCACCTCGCCCGACCGCGATGCCGACCCCGACACGGCGGCACGGGAGCTCGCGCTCTGAAATGAGGTTGCATGCTGGACCGTCTTCACCCTGGCCTGTCAATTACCTCGGCCGGCGCTGGATTCTCGCGATGTGCCGCGGCTGGGGCCGGTGGACCTGTTCACGGCGTTCGGGTTCCGGCGGTGCCGCGGTACCGCCGCGCTGCGGGCAGAGGTGATCAACAAGTAATTTTTGAATTGCAACCTTAAGTGACAATGAAGTAGTATCGGAAACATGTACTACTCCAAGAAACCTCTCACATACTCTTCCCAATTTATCAACATAACGCAAGCAAAGAGCAAGTTGTTCCTTGTGAGATATATCACTAGACTCATTGGCAAGAATTGCATAGTGGTCATCACCAAGTTCTTCAATAATTAATCTTGTAGTTTCTGTCGCACAACATTCAATTATGTCATGTTGTATCTTAGGACTATTCAAGATGCAATTTCCAGGAGCATTCTTCAAAAAAATCTTATTAACCTCTTCATTACTTTCCGCAAGCCATTTTAGAAGTTCAATAAAGTTTCCCCTGTTGGTTGACTCTTCACTCTCATCATGTCCACGAAATGACAATCCTTGATTCAAAAGAAACCTCAAGCATCTAAGAGAATATCTTAGCCTTGACTTGTAAAGAAGTAGACCATTCTTAGACACCTTCACAATAACATTATCAATTTCGGTGTTGGGTGTAATAAATAAGTTGTACTCCTCTTGAGCTTGATTGTGAATGCTACTAACACCACCCACATGTTTCTTAAATACTTCGGGTCTTTTCCAATCTCTAAAACCATTTTTAACAAATGCATCACCCCCCGGCCACCCATTTGATCTTGCT
The DNA here is from genome assembly GCA_012064385.1 of Puccinellia tenuiflora. Taxonomy (NCBI): domain Eukaryota; kingdom Viridiplantae; phylum Streptophyta; class Magnoliopsida; order Poales; family Poaceae; genus Puccinellia; species Puccinellia tenuiflora. The sequence continues at coordinate 557,725 of QRDG01001734.1, read as the reverse complement.
TTGAACAAGTAACATACAAAGCAAAAGGCCGCATCCTTCTCAATGCTATATTCTAGCCAATTGTAATATGTGAGCCAAACAAAACTGAAGTGTCGGTTTTTACCATTTATTTTCCTGGTTGGAAAATTATGGGCAAATGATTGGCATGGACCGGCTTTGATATGTCCTCTCCGAACATCATCTTGCTCATTGACATCATACTCTGAAATAGGAATCCTTTTCCCTGGATCATGTGCAAGGAAGTGATGATCATATGCCGGTTGTTGGGGTGATGGTGGATTTGGTGCTGCATCTTTTATTTCAGCCTCACTCTCGGAGTCAGATTCAACAGGAGGTGCAGAATCTACCACAACCACTGGCGGTGAAGAACATACAATTTTGTTCGCTTCATGTTTCCGAAAAAGATTTGCAATGTCGTTATTCCTCTTTGACATACTACAATTATAAAAGAAACATGTCAATTGATTGGTACTTATAAACATAAATTGTCAATCTAGATAAAATAAAATACATAGCAAATTGGGGCTAATTGCCTAATTCGGTTGTGACATATATTAGAACAAATAAGAAATTCATTAAATAACTTAGCAAATCCCTGTGTTGCAATAGTTCTAAACATTAGAGGACACCACATCAGGGATTCAGGGGATGGCCATGGTTGGTTACCTTCCGGAGCCGCGAGGGGATGGACAGCAGCCAGCAGGTCAGGCCGCGAGGGGCGGACCGGCGGAGCCGCGGAGGCCGAAGGGGGGTCGGGGCGGGGCGGTGGGGGCCGGCGGCGATGGGGAGCACCGGAGCGGAGTGAAGCACGAGGGGGCGGCCGACAGCTTGAGCTAGGTCGGCGTCAGCATCGCCTCGTCGTCGCGTCACGCAGTCGCTCGCCTCGGTCGAGTGAGTCTCGATCTATTTTCTCTTTCCTCTATTCCTTACGAGCGATGATCAGTTGGTACCTCAGAGTTGGGCCTCGATGAAATTTTGGAAAAAAGCCCAGTAAATGCCGGGGGGGTCAAAAAATTCCAAAGTTCTGGGTGGGCCATGGCCCACCCGGCCCGCCCTCTAGGTCCGCCCCTGCTCACCAAGCCGCCACGTACGCTAAAACAACAGTATGTCGTCGAATCACCTGTAATGCCTCTGCATGTGCGACACTCCTGGCATCACCACCACCACCGAGGTCGTCAATGGTGGGCGGGTGGATGGCATGCGAGGTCCGGAGAGGTGGGAACATCCTGCTCATCCGGCTCCGGTTGACAACTTTACCGGTATAAAAAAATCTGAAGAAAAGTTTGGACGTCGATACAACATAACTAGGCATTGTCACAAAAATTTAAATCTAAATTTAAAACACAACATTAACAGAGAGAGTGACAAATCTGGTTATCAATAATGACAATGGATCAAGTTCAAATCCCAAAATACATTTGACGCTATTCATTGTCGGATTTGTCCATTCTGTTTCTTCACGTACATGTGCTGTGAATTCCGATTTGAAATTGTGTGACACGTTAGATATAAGTCTTGTCTCTGCCCAATTTTCTTTTCAGATTTTTTGTAAGCATTTTAGATTGTCAAAGGAACTTGGTGTGGAAGGTGCACCAATTCGTTCGTGGCACATGATACTTTCCTGAAACGGGGTGAGGACCAGGAGATTGAGAGTATTTTCGGCAACCTTTTTCGAGCAAACAAGCTCTCCTTGTTGATTTCCAATAAAGAAAACATGCAGAACTTTACAAGATTTGAATAAAAACAAACTAAAAAACAACACATAAAATGAGCCTACAAAAGCAACTCAAATCGATAAAAAGAATCTAGGTGCCTTGTCACGCACACAAACGGACTAGATACAACACTCACAAAGCCACGTCCTAACATCAAGCATCATCACCATTACACGATATCCAATTTTTTTACAACACATCGAGGTAAACCACGACAACCATTAGATCTCTAGTCTTAGTACCGTAGACTCCCACCCATGTGAAGTAGATAAAACCTCTCGCATCACCAACTTGATCATTTCCACTCCTTCTTCAAGCCTTTCTCGATCTTGGTTTTTCTGCAGAATTGCGGAGGAGATGATTACATTACAAAATTTGTAAATCACATTGGCTAGATCTCGATGAATCAAGTATCATTCCTCATTTTCCATATTAACCAGCAAATAGCCCCCCCCCCCCCCCCCCCCCGGTGCGGTGATTTGGCTCCCGAGCTCCAGGGAGCTCGGTATTTTTGAAAAATGGAAATTCACATTTTTGCGTTTCCAAAAAACGTGAAAAAATCACAGGTGTAGGTAGTGTCGAGACACACGGCTGTGAATTTTTTTTGACTTCAAATTTGTTGTATTTTGGGCTGTGCAAAATAGACAAATTCTGACAGATTTCAAAATTTTGAATCTGGCTATGTCGATTCAGAAATTTGTCTTTTAGATCTAGCCCAGAATAAAACGAATTTGGACTTGATATTTGCCACGCTTGTAGATCTAGGTGATATCTACACCTGATATTTTTTTCTCGATTTTTGGAAACCAAAATGTGCGGATTTTCAAATTTTGAAATACCGGGCTCCCTGGAGCCCGGGTTCCAAATGAACTTTCCGCCCACCCCCCCACCCCCCCCCACCCCCCACACACACACACATTACATTAATCTGTGTTGCGATGATGTGAATGAAACTTCCCAATAGCCAGCAAGATCAAGAGAACTATCAGGAGGGCTAGCACACACATCACTAGTCACCAGACAAATTATGCTACAGTGCAATTGAACAACAGATGATCAACTGTCTCTTTCTGGTTGCAAAGCTGGCACCGATCGTTTCCTGTCCAGGCCAGAATACTATTGTCTCCCTCTGGTTGCAGAACTTCCCAAGTTTCCAAGTAGGAACAGAATGCAAACTGAAGATATGTGTTCATAGTGGTGAGTGTATGAGCGTGTATGTGAGCGCCTGTATTGTATTGAGTTTCGCCCAAAAAATTGGAAAACTAAAAAACGAAGCAATATGGTCTAATTCGGCACACATTCGGAGAAAGGGCAAAATTTTACCTTTTTCATGTTTCCTCAAACCAATTGTGGACACCCGTGTCGTTGATGGTAGCGCCATGTACCTCGACCGGCATAGAGGGTGAACGAGGATCCTTGAAACGTCGCCTCCTTCTTCATCTTTTTTTTGGGCTGTTGGACAACAATTTCAGCTAGGCCGGTCCGAGTGGTGGCAATGCCGTTGCAGAGTTGGTACCATAGGCAGCACCCGTGTTGGTGAAAGGGATCCCGGAGGATACGACCTCAAGGGCGACACCTTGGACGAGGTGGTTGCCATCTCGCTTCCTTTTTGTCATGGCGACCGAAGGATTGGGCGGGGCTATGGTGACGCCGGTCACGGGAGGTGCAAAATCTCGAGGATTCTGGGATTGGGCCCGTGTGGCCTGTAATCCAACGGGATGCTGCTGCGGATGCTCCATGGCGGAGATTGGGTGGAGGCGGAGCTTGAGCGGAATTTAACAAGCTGAAATATCCCTCCCGCTAACAAGCGCGAATGGAACCAGTGTACTGAAAATCTGGACTGCAGTACCGGGTATATCGGGGGATTTCACGACTTATTTCCCGCACACTTAAGAAAAAATCTGGTCGGTCCGTTTTACCATACCTGCGCAGGTCGTTTTTTCGCCCGAAAACTTAAAGATAGTGATTATATTTAAGGGTCGGGGGTTTTAAGGGATCTACTAAAGATGCTCTTAGAACTAGACTACATAGGGGCTGCTATTGCGGGAAACATCCAAAAAATGGTTTAACATCCAAAAGAATCAAACTGAAGATCAAGAACTCGCTTTTGCTACAAAAGCACATAATCTTTTTCTCTCACAGCAGCAAAAGGAACTGTTTTGAACCTATATTTGGACTCGTAAAAAATCTAATTGTCTCATGATTATTGGAGCTTCCAATAGGCGGGAAAATTTGGCATTGAACATTATGAGCGCATGAAACATCGAATCAAAAAGGTGTAAATCAAGCAAATTCAAAAGGCAAAATTTGGAACTTTATTCATGTAAACTAGGTAAAAACACTAATATATTACTCTCCAATAACATCAAGCAAGAAAAAAAATGATACACACAACTTGGTTTCTAGAAGCGCTTTCTTTATAACCGTATAGGAACTTGTTTATACCTTTATGTATTGTTGTACTTGTCATCTTGAGTGCCATAACATGGCCGAATAGAGAATCCATTGTAACCTTCAGTTTCTTCCTTGAAAAATGCTATGGCCTTCTTGTGAGGTGATTGAAATTTAATGTTTCCCACCTCCAGGTCAATCAGTATACCTATTATTTATTAAAAATGTTCTTACCAAAATAATTGGACAATAGGAATAACTATCCATGTCCAAGATTACTATGCCTTCTTATGAATAGAATGGTAGTTTCTCCTCGAAGAATGCTATGGCCTTTAGTTTCTTCATTGTTTAATAAAATGGTCTTCCCAAAATAACTGTACCTATCTGCAAAACACAATTAGTATGTAAATTAATCATAACATAATATACTATATACCAAGATCTTGTTTAGTAGAGGAATAAAAAAGATGCAAATTTAAAGAACATGGTGATATTTCATCCAAACCGGATAAATCATATAAATTTTTAGGCATAGTGGAAACATTAACACCTAAATCACTGATACGTCTTCGATGTATCTATAATTTTTTATGTTCCATGCTTGATTATATATTAGTGCCACATGTTTCTACAATGTTTTTATATTATTTTGGCATGATTTATGGAACTAACCTATTAACAAGATGCCCAGTGCCAGTTCTGTTTTCTGCTGTCTTTTTGTTTCAGAAAAGTTGTTCTGAGAAGTTTCTCGGATTGCCCTCAAAATTTACGAGAATTATTTACAATAAGAAACGAAGACGGAGCCCGAAGGACAGCCGGAGGGGAGCCACAGGGGCTCCAGGTGACCCCCAGGTGCGGCCCCACCCTAGGCCGCGCGGGGACCCAACCTGGTGGCCCTGTCCATCTCCTCGCGTCGCCCCTTCGCCTATAAATTCCCCTCTGACCTAAAAACAGAGGAGAGCCGATCACAATTTCCAGAATACGTCCGAGGCCGCCGCCATCTCAAACCCTAGTTCGGGAGGGTTCAAAAGCTCTTCCCGGCACCCTGCCGGAGAGGGGAATTGACGCCGGAGGCATCTACATCACCATGCCTGCCTCCGGAGTGATGCGTGAGTAGTCCACCACGGGACTACGGGTCCATAGCAGTAGCTAGATGGTTGTCTCTCCTCCTTGTACTCCATTGCTTAGATCTTGTGAGCTGCTTATCATGATCAAGATCATCTATTTGTAATTGTTACATGATTGTGTTTGCATGGATCCGATGAATTGTGGAAGTCATTACTTTTGTTCAGTTATGTGTTTCATCTATGATCTTGCACGCTCTCTGATGCTAGTGGTTGCTTTGGCCGGGTAATTGTTAGTGTTGTATGAGGGAGTATTTATGCTAGATAGTGGGTTCATGCCTCTCTTTGTCTAAGTTCGGTGACAGGAATGGTCAAGTCTAGAGATGTGTTGTTGGCACTAGGGACAAAATAGCGCTGTGATTTCTTCGTGTTATCTACATTGGTTACATTATGCACTTTGCTTATTGCAATGAGCTGTTGCTTGCAACTTAATACTTTTTGGTGACATGCTGGATAGCGATCCCAGAGTGGATTATTAGTCATAGATGCAGTTCGATGACGGTCTATGTATTTTGACGTAATGCCTATATTAGATGAAGCGGTGAACTATATTGTTTTATGATAGCCTTGTTGTGCGCCTACAATTCTGTCAATTGCCATGCTGTAATTTGTTTACCCATCATGTATATCTTTCGGAGAGACACCTCTAGTGAACTGTGGACCCCGGTCCTATTTTCCTACATTGCTTACAACTGTTTTCATAGCTTTTCATCATCATTTGCTCGCTGGTCATATTTCATCCTCATCATATTTTACATCCACACATTTAATTCTTTGTGTTTGGCAAGCCGGAGAGATTGACAACCTCTCTGTTTTGTTGGGCCAAAGTAGTTTGTTGGTAATTGTGTGCAGGTCCACGTCAATAATCGAGAAACGGCGCTATTGACACCTTGCTAAGCCTTCTCCAAGTCCTACTGGATTCGATAACCTTGGTTTTGTAATAAAGGGAAAACTTCTTCTGTGCTGCATCATACCTTCCTCTTGGGGTCTCCCAACACATCGCCATCAATCACAGACAAAATTACAAGGTTAATTACCAATACCAATCTTAATAATGAGCTCCCATGTATCCCCGAGTTTGAGTGGGATCATGGCCTCTTCTCCAAAACAAGATTTGGAAGAATCAATAGAGGGGTCTTTAACAATAGGGAGATAATATCAAGAAAAGTGTAGTCAACAAAATTAACAATTTAAATGACCCCGTTATTTAGCACCAATCTTATCGGGTTCATGTCATGCCGCCACTGGCTAGGGCTTCGTCAGAGCGAATTGAGCAACAATCAATAAAACAAAGAAGGGGAATGGGTGAATTTGAAAACTATGACTGTCTCGAGAATAATGAGACAAATAATCTAAATAATTAGTAAATAAAAATAATTTATATGAATTGTTGTATTTTTGATACTTTAGACTAAATGAAAAACTAATAGTTAAATATAAATAATGAGAAGCCATGGGAATTTAAGAAGTTGAATGGAAATAAGGAAACATATTTCTGCATTCTCTAAACCTTTTCTACATTAATATTTATTTTAATGTTATCAATAAATAATCATAATGAGAAGATAGTGAATTGTGCATTATTGAAAATTTTACTAGGGCCTTAGATGATAATAAATAACACGCACTACAAGAAATATCGGCACCACATGAAATTCCCCATGCGTAAAATTTACAAAAGGGATTTGTTCATAAGTGTCTAGGTTGTAACTAGGACGCTTTAATATGGTTAAAGTGATACAATTTCACAAAATTCAAATGAGTAGAAAATGGTACCATGTTTTTAGCATTTAGTTTGTGTATTAGATAACATCTTATTGTATCATATTGGTGAAACTATAAAAATTAGTTTTGATATTTGTAAGAGAAATCTTGATTCAATCCTAAAGGGCACCAGATTTATCTTGATTCAATCTTATTGTATCATGTGACGTCTAGTATGACGCATAGAAAACAAAGCATAAGTCATACTTTTTCCCAAAGCCAGATGTGTGACGTGCCTGATAAGTGGTCCTAGAAAAGGTCAGACACATGTTGATGTCAGTCTATGCAGCCCCACATGACACATTTTCATTCAAAGAACGCTTTAAAAATATACGAGTGAATCCAAACAAAAAGTATGACATGCCTTTATTTGGGGTTCAACATAGACAAAACTCCACCGCGGTTTCATTGATCTAGACAAGTTGCGTGTAGCAACAACTTGTGCAGCCCAGATGTTGCACACCATTATGCGGAGTCCCAAAATTGTCATGCCACCGATCTAATAATTTGAAAACTCTCATTCCACCTAATAGATAGATCACAATTATTAGTTTTCCAACCGCATTTGGTGGTGGTGGTGATGCCACCGACCTGGACGATTTTGCACTTGGGACAAAACATACTTGATTTATTAACCTTAGATTTTAACAATTGTCAAGGGACCAAATATGGAAACTTATTAACATCTTTACATAATTTGTATGCTTAAATATCTAAAAAAAATGAGATAGTAGTATTCATCCATTGTGCTTCATGATTTCCCTACTAACATGAGAAATACTATTGTTGAGAATACGGTAAATTTATTATCATGGGAAAAGGTAACACAAAATTATATGACAAGAGATACAAGATACCGTACGCATTATCACCCGAGGGAACCAAATGACTTCCCTATGTGTAATTTGCAAAATGATTATGTAGTGCAAAATATTTAAAATTTAATGTTAGCGGAATGAATGGTATATACTTTGTTATATTTGATAACCATATTTTAGCATTTATGGCATCTTTTATATAAATATACACTAGATGTCAGGTTCTTACTTTTTTTTTAAACTAGGACTAATGGAACATAACAGAAAATTTACTTCAGCTTGAAACTCAGTAAATTTTGTTGATGTGGAGTTGAAAACGCACAATAATTCAAATTTTAGTTCGAGGTGTAATTTTTTACCTTGAGGTATGGCATGACACATAAATCAACCTATTGATCCACATAACACACTTTTAGTAAAATGGGCTATGAAAAAATATATACATGTGACATGCCCAATTATAAGTGGTCTCACAAAACATGAGACACATGCTGATGACAAACTGTCGAGCAGCATAACACACTTTTATTAATAGGAGGTACCAAAATATATGTGAATGAATCCGAAAAACAAGTATTGCATGCATTCTATGGAAAAAATTAGACAAAAATCCACTGTGATTTTGTTGAACTAGCCACGACGCAAGTAACACAATTAGTGCAACCCGCATGTTCAACACCTAATATAATTCCACCGATCTAATAATTTTAAAAATCACTTGTGCCACCACTTACATAGACTGCGTTGATGAAAAAATATTTCGAGAAAATAATAGAAGCATTGGTCATAAGAATAACTACTTTCGTGCCACCAGATGCATAGATTAATTTAACTAAAAAAGAAGTTGATTAAATAGAAATAATACTAATTATGATAATCTGACATTGTGTTGGATTCCTTGATCCGTCCTGCGAGTGCGCGTGGATCTGGTGAGGTGCTGACATTGCCATTGTGGGCTAGGGCTTCGTGAAGACGGACGGGGCACAAATGATAGTACTCGTTGAAGCATGCATTGGTGTCAATATTCGTTTAATAAAGTCTATTTAATCATCCATTTTAACTGAGTCACAAAAAATAAAATAGGTGATTGAGGGATTTTATTAAAATGATATTTGTTACAACATAACTCATTTGAATAAAAACGAGATATCAAAATTAGAAAATTTTATGCGGAAAAGTGCATTTTTGGAACACTGAATTTTTTGAATTGATACAATAACACATAAGGAGGGTATGCAATCTAGGCTAGATACTTTATGAGATATTCTCTAACCTGTACATATCCTTTTATAAATGAAAAATGACACAGTAGGGAGTTTTCCCTACTGTATTTGTGTCAAAAAAATACAATAACACATAAGGTAAAAATATAATAATTATGGAGAAAGGGAATTTAAAAAAAGTGATGATTTGATCAGCTAAACCTTTTTTGCACATGGAACGAAGCATATTTGGTACATAGTTGAGTGATCAACCTTTGGTTTTGGCTATAGTCTAGGAACCCGGAATAGACCCTTTCAAACTATAATGAAGTCATCTTTATGTGATTTAAAAGCATGAACATATTTAAAAAATAACCAATGCGATTCGGCTATTTTTATTCTTTATTACTATTAACAACTAATCTTGGTAACATCGAGACATTAGAATATTAGATGACAGAAAATAAAAGACACAATGGGCACAATCATCCGAAGGCATCAAATATGATGACTTTCCTATGTGTAATTTTTCCAAGTGGTTATTTCTTTTGAAGGCTTACATTTAATTTTAACCCTTTGAATATTACATTGTTCAAACTTCGGAAACTTAAAAACTCCCTTCGACATTTCTAACATAGTTTGTGTACTAGATGTTAGGTTAATCTATTTTTGAAACTAACTTAACACATAATCTGCTTCATCTTGAGACTCGACAAAACATTGACCATTTTATCTCTAAGCATAATGTGTGTGTTATTTTTTCCTCGACATCTCACTTAATACATATTTAAACAAAAGTCCTTCTTCTGCTCAAAGCTATTATGTGACGTACTCGATAAGTGGTCGGTCAAAAGGTGAGCTAGATGTTTACGGTCAGTTTATCAATACACATAATGACATAACACACTTCCATTAAAAGTGTTCCCAAAAATTATGCAGGTGAATCCAAACATCGGATGTAACTTCCCTTCATTTACAGTCATCATAGCCAAAACTCTGTTGGGGTTTCATTGATCTACACAAGTTGCATGTAGAAACAATTTGTGTAACCCACATGTCCTACACTATAATATGGAGTCTGAAGCTCTCGTACCACTAGTCTAATAATTAGATAATCTCTACCACAAGATACATCGATTATATTCATGAAAACAAAATATCTAGATAAATAACATTAACACTTATCTATCAAGCCACATAACAAACTTCGATTACAAGTTTCGCCAAAAGATTCGAGTGAATCCAAACAACAAATATGACGTGCGTCGTCAATGATCTAGAAAGTTGCGTGTCGTAACAATTTGTGCAGCCCACATGTGACACACCATATACGAAATCGCAAAACTCTCGTGCCACCGATCTGATTATTAAAAAATATGTTCCATCATATACATCGATTATATTAATGAAAACAAAAATAACTCGACGAAGTAACAATAACATTGTCACATTGATCTATGCAGCCACGTAACACATTTTCATAATAAGTGAACCCCAAAAATATGCGAGTGAATCCAAACAACAAGTATAATGTCCCGTCATTTAGGGGTCTACATACCAAAAACCGCGGCGGTTCATTGATCTAGACAAGTTGCGTGTAGCAACAATTTGTGCATCCCAGATGTCCCGCACCATAACGCGGAGTCGCGGAACTCTCGTGCCACCGAATCACTACAAATCTCTTTGTGCCACCGGATAGATAGATTATATATTAAATAAAAAAACGGTGGACTAAATAACAATAACACCAACCATGATGGTGTGACCCTGTGTTGTTTTACAGCTAATATATGGTACCTTCATGGTAGAAAAGGTTTGCTTCTCATACAGACAGAGAACCAAATCACCATGGGAGTAGCAGAGAGTAGCCACTACCCCAATACAGACAGAGGCGAGATGGTTTTACGGTGTGCATATGTATGGGCGGCGCGAGGGGGTAACCCTAGCGAAATGCCGTATTTGCTAATTACATGCCGTAAATCCTCGGATCAGAAGCGTCCAAGTGTCACAAGTGGGAGGCGCGGACGGCTGTGATCGCACGTTTCCGGCCCCTCCTCCTCCTTTTATGCACCCCGCCGCTCCTCCCCAAAACCCCTCTCCCCACCCTCCAGTCTCTGCCCCTCTCTCAAATCTCGGGACACAGAGAGTGGACACCGCCACCGAATCAGGGAACGACACAGGCCGGCGGGGGCGGGAGCGAGCGAGCGGGCTCGGCGCGAATCCGGTCCGGCGAGATGCTCGGGAAGCGGCAGAGGAGCATGCTGATGCGCCGGACGACCAGCGTGGCGTCGCTGCCGTCGGTGGCGAAGCAGGTGCGCCAGGCCAGCGGCGGCGACAAGGCGCGCGCGGGGCCGTCCTCCTCCGCGTCCGCTGGCGCGGTCGGGACGGGCGGCGCGAATTCGCCGGGGAGGCACGCCGGCGACCTCGCCGGAATGATGACGGCGGCGTTCCTGACGGCGTGCGGCTTCTGCGGCAAAGGCCTCGGCCCCGGCAAGGACACCTACATATACAGGTAATACATCGCCACCGTTCTCGTGGAAATGCTCGGTAGAATTCTCGTGCTTCGGTTTCTTCCTCGCGTCGATTTCCTGTTCTTTTCGGTAGCTTCCCGGCGATTCTTGGCTAGAGAATACGACCAATCTCTTTTGTTGCTTTCTGATGTGGATTCGGTGCCGTTCGTCCGTTTTCCACGTCAGGGTTGCACCCAGATCGAATCTTCCTATCACGTTGCTAGCGGTTTACGATTCTGTATATATATGTTGCTTTATTAAATGCGGATTTCGTGATGATTCTCCGCGTTTGCTTATTTAGGGGTAATTATGATCTGTTCCATGTATTAGATTTGGTAACTATCTGTAATCCTCCATGCTTATGAATCTCCGGAAGTACTCGACGATCCTCGTTTACTAGAGAGGTAATAATGCCGATTCGATGCTGCACGCAGTCAGTCAAGTGTTGATTAGTTCGTAGCATGAATCTTATTCTCTCCTATATTCTAGAGGAATATTCGGGTGCGAACCTTTTCTCTCAGCATATTATTTGTTGCCGGTACATTATTGGTTTCGTGTACTATGTTGATTAATTCTACTCGCAATGTATAATTGTATATGGCAATCAGATATGTATATGGCGTGTACCGGGTGCTCAGAGGTTTACAATTCTCTCCTCTTAATCATGTTTATGCACTCTTCTTCCCAGAATATAAAATTATTGGGGTGTATTTTAGATTACGAGTCAAGGCTACATACTGTACTTTGTTTCTAGAATACACGTATTAAACAAAAATTACCGGCTAATCATATGAGCTGTTACCTGATTATCATATAAACCTTCTTTAGTTGTCACAATCTGTCATCAACCACAGAGTTAAACAAACAAACAAATAAAAAGGTTGTCTCCTTCTGTTAGAGATTGATTGATGTTTGTGACACGATGCTTGAATTCCCTTGTCTGTTTGGTGCAGGGGCGAGGTGGCATTCTGCAGCCACGAGTGCAGGGAGTGGCAGATCGAGCAGGACGAGCTGTTGGAGCAGAACTGCTCCCTGACGTCCATCAGGGAGGCGCCCCCGTCGGCGACCGGCGGCTCCGACCAGTCCGGCAGCGGCGGCGTGGACCCCGTCGCCGCCGCCTGAGTGAGGATAGGAACAGCGCCATACCCATTAGCTCCTCATGGTAGCTCCTAGAGCGTGCGCCGTATATGGTGGTGCGTGTCAGTGTTGAAGCGTCCGTGTATACAAACAAGATAGTAGTGGTAAGATTTGAATCCGTCTCGTAAACCGATCGAACAAGCTTGTAGCTGGGATGTTCAGAAGCTGTTGTTGATGGTGATGATGCCATGTCACTCATGGAGTCATGGTTCCCTCTCCTGCCCTCAGAGGAGAACTTGAATTGCGACAGTGCAAATTATGCCATTTCATCTCCATGCTGCTCTTTAAACGAAACGGTGATAAGCCACAGGGCAGCCTCTGCTGCAGATATAACCTGATAAGCGCTGGGCGTATACAGGACAGAAAAGTAGTCAAGCGCATGCATGAGCATGATACTTATCCTGCAGATTCTAGACGGTGTGGTCCAGTCCTAAGGTCTGGTCTGGGGTGGCAGTCGTGATCTCCTCGGTCTTGAGGCAATCAATCCGTAGCTGGACAATGGCCATTGCACGGCTGCTGGAGATGAGGAAGCACCGGGTGTTTTCCTTTTAAGTTTTTGAGAATCATTCGGCATGAAGTTATGCAGATTATTGACAAATTCGCAAATTGGAATGGGCAGAGTTTTTTTTTTTTTTTTTGAGAATGCCGGGGGAAGATGGTTCCCCACCGGTTGTTATATTCCTCGAAGCAACCCACAAAGGATCGGCCACGTCACGCATAAAAGGTTTTTGAGAGAAGTTACGGGGGGGCGAGGGGGAGCATTACATAAAGCGGGGGGAACGGTCCCAAAAGAAAAAAAAGGAAAAAAATGAAAGGAGAGCAGATTACATCGAACACCGTCTAATGTAAGCTCGGAGGGTGTCGATCTCGACATGGTCGTGATGTTGGAAGAAATGCCCCCATAGAGCAACGTAGTCGTCGGCGCGTCCAAGGATCTGAGGCAGAGAGAAAATCATCGCGTTGAATGTAGCATCGTTCTAGGCCTTCCACAGGCTCCAAAGGGTGGTGGCAATTCCAAGACGCCAAATATAGAGGTGCAGGGACAAGGAGGGGGGACGAGGGATGTCCCAAAGAGAACCAGTGACGGTGGCCGTGACACCCATCCTAAGCCAGGTTTGGGCGGCCACGGGGCAGAGGAAGAAAATATGGCGGTAGGTCTCGGGGTCACTGCAACGCTCACAATAGTCGGAAGGTGCACAACCTTTAAAGTGGAGGTTAGCACAAGAGCTAAGGCGGTTTGCATCGGCGAGATGGTAAAATATTTTAATTTTAGAGGGGAGCGGAGAGCCCCACGAGATGACCGCGGAGGCGTCAAGCTGATCGCCGGTGGGGCAAGGCACGCTAGACGGCGCGAGAGCTGGAGACGGGGTCTCCCCAGGCCACGCGGCGCTCGTCCTGGAGGGAGTCAAGGCGAATGTTGTCGATAACATGTTGGATGTCACACAGCTCACAAGCGGTGGCCAAAGGAGGAGGCCGCCGGTGGAGACCGCGGCCACAGAAATATGCTGCCGCGTATAGTGGGAGAAGAGAGCGGGGAAGTGAACATGAAGAGTGACACCGGGAAGCCATCTATCAAGCCAAAAATAAACATGTTGGTCATCGTGGACGGTGTAGCAAGTGAAGGAGCAGTAGAGAGGGAGGTTGTGAGAGACAATACTATGGATGTAGGAGGGGCGCGAGGAGCTAACGCCAAGGTTACGGTCGGAGTGACTGTGGAACCCATCCTTCCAAGGGAGATCCTCGTTTTGGTGGAGTTTGTGGACGAAGTTCGTCAGAAGCGCGTGTTTTGTCAGGGGAGATCCCGCATCCGAAGCCACTTGCGTGCACAAAAACAAACCTTGTCCCGAGCGATTAAACAATGGGCACCGGCGTAATGGTCCTTACCTATCTAAAAACACACGTCTTCTCTTGTCAATACCATCAATCACACCTCGGGGGGAGAAGGAAAGAGCACATGAAGTAGGTGGCAAGGTTATTAAGGACGGCATTGCAAAGCACAAGCTATCCACGAGAGGAGAGGAGCATGATGTTCCATCCCTAAAGCTTGTGGTCGAAGGAGGAAATGAGCGAGGAGTAGGCGGATAGGGAAAGCTTGGTAGGGAGAGGGGGGGGGCAAGGTAGGGTTGGGGGGGGGGGGGAAGATATGGGATACCCTAGGATGGTTGCAATAGAGGAAACAAAAGATGCGGCAGCCGCCGGGCTAGTGATAAACTTCCACAAGTCCTGCTATAAGCATGCATATCATATATTAAAGAGTAGAAAAGGGAAAAAATATCAATACAACAAGTCCTGGAAAAATCATGCTGATGCATAGTCCACCGATACACTGGACTGACTACTCACACCTAGTCCACCTATGAGATATATCAATGAAGGCGTCATTTCCCTCCTTTAGGAGCCCTGCATTGTACACATTCAATGGCTTAATTTAGCCAACATAGCGATCACATGTCATCACACTATTACTCATCACCATGATTATCGCTAAAGTTTTAGCTCTTACATTGACCCCACACAAGAATGAGCTCATTTCACTCTCTAAAGTGCTTTTATTGAAACTCAAGGAATCCATAAAAACTCCTCGCCGTGTTCAACACGCCGGCTTTGCTATTTAAGCTACACATCAAAAGGGTGTTTGACTCTGTCTGATGGAACTACCTTCTTGAACTCCTTTAGTGTCGTCGAATTGTGAGCGGATTCCGAGACTATATTTTCATACCTCTATTCATGGCCTCTTCTCGGGTGCTTCTCAATGGTCTACCTAGAAATCCAAGACGGCGTGGCAAGGGACTTTAATTAGAAGGGAGACCCGCTCTCCCCAATGCTCTTTGTCAACTCAGACTGGTTTCTTTAGCGGCCTTCGGGGGTGAGGTGCATCCATGAGAACCTCTAAGTATGCAGATGGCATGGCAGTGTTCATTGCACCGGTTAGAGAGGAGGTACACGCATTCACACAAAAATTGAATGGATTTCGATGTGGTAAGAAGGTCCAAGACTAACTTGCAGAAGAGCTTTGTGGTCTCAATTTTGTAGTGTGGTTGGTTATTCAGAACAGAGCTTCAACCTCATGGCTGGACAAATTGCAGGGTTTACCCCACTTTGCAAACAATTGACGGAAACATGCTCACATCTTCTCTTTTTCTTGGTGTTTTTCGTTGAGGTTTGAAAATAAATCAAGCATTATCTCGACATCTTGGACTAACACATGCTTGAAGAACCTACAACAATGTGTTTGTCAAAGAGTGTTGGATGTAGAATGTTCATGACAAGAGCACTCAAAGAAAGGCTTTGGCTCCCTTCTCATGCTCACAACTTAGCGGATTTGATATGATAAGAATATGAGTCTTCCGAACGTCCCTACAACATTGATCACGGTCTTCAATATGCGTGGAGACGTCACTTTGGAGAATCGTCGCCGCAAAACAATTGAGTAACTTAACACTCAAATAGTAGCTTTCATGTGATATGTGTGGGTGTGTGTCACACTGCTCTTGTATCAAAATCTATCGATTTCAATTTTTCAATGAAACGGGCTAGTCTTTCGCCTGTCTTTAGAAAAAAAGATGGTGCGTGACCCTGCCATATCGCGGCTCGAATGTTTGACCTTCGTAAGCCAGCACACCAACGATAACAATCCGGTTGGGATCGTCATTTTTTTTACAAAACACAGTACAACGCAGACGCTCAAATACATGCGCATACACTCATCTCAATGAACGCACATACACACACATCATATCCATACGAGCAACTCAGATAGACTGAGTCAGTGGATTGAGTCTTGAGATTGACGAACTCACCACAGACGTCTCGTTATCGACGAAAACGTCGCGGCCCATCGATGTCAAAGCTGTGATTTTGAATTCTAATAGGATAGAAGTACAACCACCCTGCAGCCTGCACCATCCAGCCACAAGTCGGTTCTCATCCGGTTGGGATCGTGAAGATCGCTACCCTGCAAAGAAACCGTCTACGGCGTGACAGGGCACGGTAAATAAACTTGGTTTCGCCGTCGAGCTAGTCCGATGAAACGGAACACCGACAGGGACAAAGACACGACGGTGACGCGACGCGCCAGGGCAGTAGTGGGGCGCCGGACCTGAACGGCGAGCTGCAGGTACGTGCAAGGACGTACTGGTGTGGCGCCCGCCTCCCATGATCGATGTGCGCGGCGGGGCATCGTTTTCCGGCGCGATTCGGCGGCCACGTCGCCGCCTGACCGCGACGGCGACCAGCTAGCTAGCCTAGCTAGCATGTACGACGTGTCCGAGCTCGGATGAGAGGCGGGCCTATATATGGATTGTCACACATTTCACAGCTACAGTACTAGCTTCTTCTCTACCTAGTCTGATGAGTGTCTGACATTGCTGACGCTTGCAGCTAGCCCCAAGCTTGTAGGAGAATCCCTCATCTATCCGACGGTGTGAGCTTCTGCTGCTGCTTGGAAATTGGCCACACATTTCACACTCTTCCGTCCACATCCCGTGTTACTTAATTACTTGTCCTAAATTGACAATTTGCAGAACTTTCAGCCAGATTCGCTGCGTATATGCCGCTGATCGATTCGCTGCGTATATGTGACAATCTTCCGATTGATTGTACGGATTGCGTACGTCAGACCGTCACCGAGCCTGCACTGCACCGTCGTCAATGGAAGCGTAGCGTCGGGTGCTCCGTGCCTTTCGTGCCCTTTCAGTCTCCCAAAGTCACAGGTCGCGTTGCACACTCCGACACCTCTTTGCCGTGCACCATTCCATTACTTAATCGCCGCTAGCTCCCCCTGTAATCTTTTCTGAAAGCAACGGAGCCATGGCTTGCAATTGTTGTTGCTGCGGCAGGGTACCACTCTACCGCTTACGTCACATACGTATAGCTTCTTCTGCCACGGTTGCTTTGGTTTGCAGTCCGGGGAACATGGACCCTCCCTCCCCTTCTTTTATATCCATCTCGCTACAAGTTACTCCAGCAGATCGATCAGTTTGTGTACAAAATGTTCACATCCACCGGCTTCAGATTAAAAATGCCACTAGGAGAAAAGTTTGCAGTTAAGAAAATGGATGTACAATCATCTCAATCCATGCATGTGCTTTTTGGGAGGCCCGCGATGTAATGCAAGTAGCCCGTCTTGTATTGCAACCTGTCGACGCTGCAACATCCAAAGGGAGGAGAAAGAACGGTCGTTCTGGCTCGCCGTAGATCATGGCACAAATTATTGGGCGCACTTCAGTTCACATGAACTGTTTTGTGGAATTTTTTATTTTGAAAAGGTCAATTGCTTATATTATTTGGTACTCATACCTGTTATAAAATACGCAGAAAGACCATTGCATAATGTATAGGAGAGACGACGTTTGGTAACGTAGTTCAGCGATCAATGCCTACATCTACGGGGCATGATTAACGGGCGCTCTTCCCCATGTACTAATGAAAGTACCGTTGACGACAAGCCCGACTCGGTATACAGACAATACGGATCTTCAGACGCCACGACCGGTCTGTCATCCCTGCCACGGGCGCTGGACCGTCCTCTAAACTCGATTTTATGTCTAACCTCGCTTTCTTGTCATAGTCTAATTTGACTACCCACGGTGCCTTATATACTAGGCCCTAGTTACATGTTCGACTCCAACAGTACAACCTACCGCGTACCCAAGTCAACTGTAGCCTAACACATATTCGGCACAAAATA
The DNA here is from genome assembly GCA_012064385.1 of Puccinellia tenuiflora. Classification (NCBI taxonomy): domain Eukaryota; kingdom Viridiplantae; phylum Streptophyta; class Magnoliopsida; order Poales; family Poaceae; genus Puccinellia; species Puccinellia tenuiflora. The sequence continues at coordinate 539,375 of QRDG01001734.1, read as the reverse complement.
CAACAAACTCCACCTTGACGAATATGCCGCCAACTTGAGATCGCCGTCTTCGCGCGAACACCTGTGTATGTTGAACTTGGTCTTGTTTTTGCTCACTTGCATGAGCCAACATCCGAATCCTCACCGGACTCGGTTGCCCCGACTGCTCCTGTCACCGCCTCGTCTTGCTTAGCTCCACCTGGAACAATGCACACTTGCACCTTGTACAAGTTGTTCCCAGCCCTTCTGCCCTTCATCACCAGCTCCTTGTTCTTCTTGATCCTCATGGTTAATTTATCCCTGTCCACACAATAGAGATAACCATTACCATGAAGTTCCCCAAGCGAGATTAGATTCCTCCGAGCACTTGGCACATATCTAACATCTCGAAGCACCAGTTCGCCTTCCTCTTGAGTCTTGATCTTGATATCTCCCATGCCCTCGATGCGTTTAGACACACCATCAACTTGGTAGACTACTCCAAAATCACCAGACTTATAGGATGAGAACCACTCCTTGTTAGACGTCACGTTAAAAGAGCTCCCTGAATCCAAAATCCACACTTCATCAAACAATTCGCTTTCCAGAGCCAGAAGTTCGCTATCATCGGAGTTAACAACAACATTTGCGTTTCCATCAGCCTTCTTCCATGTTGGACAGTTTCTCCTGATATGACCCCACTCCTTACAACTGAAACACTGGACCTTTTTCTTATCTTTTACCTTCGACTTGCCACTACTATTGTTTCCAATTATCAGTGCCCGACCATCAACCACACCAGCAGAGCCATCTACAGAAGCTTTCTTCTCCCGTTGATCATATGATAACAACGTTGTATTGACTTCGCTTGCAGTAATATTGGTCTTGCCGCACGTTAGAGTAACAACCAAGTCCTTGTAGGACTTAGGCAATGAAGTAAGCATAAGAATAGCCCTGTCCTCGTCCTCCACCTTGACCTCAATACATGCTAGGTTTGAGA